>JAVQJZ010072939.1:0-14988 GCA_036025355.1 Leiopotherapon unicolor
TGCATGACGACTGCTGAGTGAAAGTAATTTCATGATACTACTAGCATTAAGTTTATTAATGTCCAGTGGTAAAGGTCAAGCTGCGAAAAAGATAAAACTTGTCAAAGGAAAAACCATCATCAAAGCAAGTGACATATTCACCTCGTTTAAATGCTGTATTGAAGACTAGAAACTATGTTCTGCACACGCGGAGACTGAGATCCGTCTTCGATCAACTGGTAAACTCCAAGTCTTCCTGATGAGAAATGCTCGTCTGCCTTCAGCACACACACAGACACATGGATGCTTTTTGTCTGTGTCTTAACTCAGGTTCCCACCCAGGCTTGCAGATCAATCAGAATGACTAGTGCTCTGTCCTCTGCTCTGTTCCCATGAAGATCGCTCTGTTTTTGCAGCTGTTTATGGTGGGGGCTGACTGAAGAGATGCGACTTCCTGCATGGCCTTTATGTGTGTCACCCTGCTGAAGCTTCCTGTGACGTTCAAGGCCTTGACGTCTTGACACAGAACAGCTTGCACTGATCTCTCTGATGCAGAATGTTTTCAAGTGGAGCAGACAGTGCATCACTTGTTTATGGAATGAACTGTATGTCTACGTAAGCAGTATTTCTATTTACATGTACATGCACCTTGTGGTGCAATGTGGTAGGCTGAAGCAGTGACATCATTTCACACAGTCTGTTTGTGTAAATTAGGCTTACACTGGACAAAACTGAATTTATCTGCCTTTAGATTTTGCAGTTGTTGACTGGTGACTACGTTTTCCTTGTCAGCTCAGTCCTCTCATTACATTCCCGTCAGTTATGTGAAAATGATGCTATCAGTGTGAGCGTCAGATAAGAAACCTCTGCAGAAACATGATAAAGGTTCCCCTGCCAGCCTACTCCTGCCCTGATTTATAACCTCATCCATTGTGCTGACACTGCATAGTCAATGAAACAGAGCAGTAGTGGAGTGATGTGACTGTCAGTAAGGTCGTTTGTTCACGTAAATCATTTGAAAGGTCAAAGAAAAAAAAAAGGAACTTTTGAAATTAATCATTTATTCATCTGTGCAGCAACTGTGCAGCCCTATTTCTAACACATTCACACATGCACTTAAGAGGTGGCAGGGATGAATCTGAATCACTGGTTTAAGTCTCTGCTGAGAGGCACTAATAAGACCTCAATGAGGCCACAAAAATGTTAGATCACTTCTTGTTGCAGTCTTTAATCAGATGTGACTGTGAGCTTCTGTAGGAGTGAAAGAAGAACTCGGTCGTGGATGGAAACAACAGAAGAACCTTTACCAGAACATGATTACTGTTGTAATCACCAAGAATGATATGTCAGCAAGGATGGAAAGAACACTTTTTATCAAAATGTGATCAATACATATTGTTGTAGGATATCTTTCTCACATGGTTTTCTAAAGTTGGCACTTTTCCTATTTGTAAATATGGTAAAATGATAAATACAGGAGCGTCATCTTAAATAGTTTAGAGATCAGCAATCTAATCATCACAAATATCCACAGACTCTGGGCATACACCATTTGTTGCACAGTTGTTGCATGTTGTACAGATCTTATTTTGTAAGCCCCTGTGAGGTTAATTTCTCATCATCTTTTCCATCAGCTGCGGAAAATTGTAATGCTGCACAGTGGCAGCATGATAAGAGAAGCCTTAGCAGGTGAAGCGAATGTCTTTTCTTTCTTTTTTTTTTCATTTGAGGTCAGTCTGTTATCTAATTTATGCTGCAGCTGATCATTGTTTTTTTTTTTTTCAAAAGCGTGCTAAATATAGACTACATCAAGTTGTCACCCTGCAAGGAAGTAAGACCAAGACAAGTGTGGTTGGAAACTAACTCACCACAGTGTCTTCACTTTTCCACTAACTGAGGTGGAAAAGTACAGAAAGTCACAGCACTGAAATGTACAGTATTTTACTTTCTCTTTCAATTAAATAAATTGACTGCTCACTTCACTTGATAGGTAGAGTTGTCATTAATGTACAGAGAAATTAAAGCAGCAGTCTTGTTGTCATGTTATAGCTTTATTCAGTAGTAATATAAATGAGTTGAATCAGCAGACAGTGAGAAGCACCACTGGGCCCCTCAGTGAAGGGACTCATACTTGTCACATCAGAACCCACTTGTTAAAGGTCATTAAAACATCATCGACTGAACAAAAACATTAACACAAAGAGGAAAGAAAAAGATGAGTTCAATTACAAAAAGAATGTAAAAATAAATCAATGCGTGTGAAGTGACACAGTTGACACACTGGTATGTGACTTTTCTTAAACAACAGATGTCTTTCCAACATGTTCAAAAGCTTTGACTTGAATAATCCACATCACTTTATCTTTATTTCTGCAGCTACAATAGGTTTAGAGATCCCTCTATACTTTGAGGCCGACTGGGCATTACATTGCAGCAAGTCCGAGATTAAAACACAAAGATGCAGTGACTCACAATCAATGTAGCCCACAGGTTTAGAGTTTATGACAGAGGGGGACAGTTAAAATAGTCAGTGTTGTAATGTGCAAAGAAAACATAATCTACTTATTATTTTGAACACTTGGCAGATTTCTACAGATTATGTGAGGACATTTAAAACAAAGACAATGTGAAAAAAATAAATACAGGGGGTGGGTGGGTGAGACAGCTGAGTCAATCAGATGGTTTGACAATTTGAATATTCAACACATATTCAATACATGTATGTATGGTTTCTTGTAGGAATGTGAATTTGACAGTGTATTCATTATTCAATAATTCATAATATGCATCTGTTAATATATTTATTACATCCTCTTTTCTAATCACATAGTTTATTACAGATCCTCCAGGCATTGAGTTGCGTAGGAGTGGGATGAGAGTGAGAGAGATAGTTAGATAGAGGGTCAGAGAGAAAGAGAGGAGGGGCACATAAGTTACTACCAGGGTGTGCAGGGGTTGGAGTGGGGTTTAGCAGGAGACCTCCATGGTTTGAGGTCCAGCATGGTTGTCCAGGGCCCCGGTGGCGCTGCCCTCCAGCAGGCTGTTGAGGTTGTTGCGGCTGCGACTGCTGTCCATGGAGGTGATGCTGGAAGAGGAAGTGGTGCGCGAGCGTGCCAGACGAGCCATTCCTGCTGACGGCACTGAAAAAGACAGACACCCATTAATATTCCACTCACACAGCACAGAGACTGAGTGCAGTGTAGGAATGCAACGACAATGAAAGTGCTCAACATGCAAACAATTCTCATGTTTGGAGACAACATGGAGACAAATCAAATTAAATTTGGAACAGAAAATGATTGCATGTGTGCCCACTGTTGTAAGAAAAAGAATACAGAATTTGCAATCGAACTAAACTGACAGGAAGCAACAACAGCAGGTCATGCAACTAAACAAGATACTGAGGACAGGATCATGCTAAAAGAACAAACTAGACTCCCGAAGGGAGATGAATTTTTGTCAAAGTATGCAGAGTGACCTCACTACGTATAATACTGACAGCATCCACCACACCGAGCTGCACCAAAAATGAGACAGAGCTCTCGGTGGAATTTCTGCATACATTGACATTCATCCACCATGGAGTGCTAAGAAGCCATTGGCCTCAAATCCTTCTAGTCTGGCAGCCGTTCAAGAACCCGGTACCTGATTCGTTGCTCAGGTGACTGAGAAGAACGTAGGGAACTGTAAGCAATGATTAAAGAGGGAAAGAAAGGAGAAAGGCAGAAATGTTGAAAAGGCAGCTCTTATATGTTGCTTCATCCCAACTCAGTGTATGTCTGATTCAAACTGAGGCTCTGCTTGGTGGCTGCTGAAGACGAAAAGCTGTTTGCCATAAACAACAAGTAAGAAATTAAAGGATGTTTGCAAACCACAGTCTTTATTTCCTGTACTTTTTGGCCAGTCCTCTTTTGTGTTTCACACTATTGCAATGTGTTAGTGAGTGAAAAGCAGCTTTCAGAAACATGCTGAGGTGTTAAGATTTATTTTCCACAGTTTCTCTGCGTGAAAACACTTTAATCTGTTCTAATCCTGCAGTGGCATTTACTCAACAGGGGGACTCTGTGGCCTTTAAAGCAACATTGAAGCACTGACATACTAGCTACACTCGAGGGTGCCTCCCATGTTAAAATATTGGAGAGAGGCACAGAGCAAAAGAGAATTAGTATAACAGATAAAGAAGACACACAGACAGGCGTCATCTGAATGGCCAGAACAAACTTCATCATCCATGGAGCAGAGTCTGGTTGATGCACTGCAAGTCAATATGGTCTGACAGAAATGTATCTGTTGTTTTTCTTTGAAGATGAATGGCTGTAAAAATCGGAGGGCCTGTTTAAGTATGCGCTTCAAGTCTCTCTAGAAAGAGACTGCATCTTTAAACAGTTCTGGATAGAAAAGAAAAATCACACCAGGCAAAAAAAAAGCCCCCCAAAAAACAAAACAAAAAGGTATTTTTTGACGCCCACTTCAAACTGAACAGGAAGTGAATTTCTGTTCAGCACATCTCAAGTGCCACTGTCATTGCTAGAAGCAATGCTATGCTAGAAGCATGCTTGAAGCACTTACACCTCACCTACTGAGGGTTGTGGGGGCCACACACTGCAAAGAGCAGAGAGGAAATGGCGTTAGCATCCACGCTCAAGCTGCGACCAGGCTGGCAAAAAAAGCTGCGTCTCTTCATGCACTGCTGGCCGCAGTCCAAACCCCAACAGGAGGGGTGTTTAGCAACAGCTCAGAGGAGAGTGCAGCGAAAACAATCTTCTTTTCACTAACTTTTGTCTTTGCGCTCACGTCAACAGGAAACTGTGTGAAGAGCACAGGCAAACCTTGACCACAAAGACGTCAGCCCAAAAATGTGAGCGTGTAAACACTTCTTGGACACTGAATGTAGTGTCGGCTAGTCTGACCCAGTGTCATGTTATATTTAGATGTTGTTACAATGTTGTGAACATTTTAACTTACTGTAGCCCATTCCCTGAACAAAGTACTTGAAGGCCTCGGCAAGTTTCCCTGGCTGTGAAAAGATAAAAGGATATTAGTTAGAAAGAAGAAGAAGTTGGAGGAAGAAGCAGAAAATACTAGATAACATGATTGTGTGATGGAAAAGAAAAAACAAAAAAAATCACCTGCACAACTTGGGGCAAGCCTCCGCAGTCAGCCATCTGAGAGAAAATGATCAGCCTCATCAGTTCATGATTTTGTCCAAAAATATTTTTTCAATTTTCAAATTATTCATTAAAAATGTATTATAAAATGTTCACCTTTAGCAGTGTGGTCTTGGTTGGATTTAACCTGGAATTACACTCCACCTGAAACATCAATAAGGTATCAATGAGCTCAAAATAATTGCAAATGCTTCCAAAAGCTTCTCCGATTACTGAGATGATAGCATGTAACTCACCACAGCCTCCACAGCAGGTGATGTGTCTCCAACCACCAGCAATGCAGGGCACCTGGATGGGGAAACAGATAAGCTGTCATTATTTTCAAAACCATGCACTTGGAGACAAATGTTGATTTCTCTTCCCTCAGTCTAAAAACCCACGTCAGTGTGTTGACGGTGTCCTCATTCAGACCAATGACTGGCCTCTCGATTTCCAGGTCCCGGCGGCTGGTGGAGGGAGACAAATCATGATTAGTTAGTGGAGCTGTGTGATAGGACGAAATGTTAAGTGACTTTCTGTACACCTTGAGATTTAATGTTATACCCATGCTTTGTGTTGTTTGGTGCATTGTGTCATTCTTCTTCATGTATATAAACAAGAATACAGCAAAATGAGAAGAAATACTAGAAGGTGCTTATAAAAAAAAGAAGAATATACTGTGTGGCATCTTACTATTGGTAAGAGCCACAAAAGAGGGCCAGGTTGTCTTGGTTGATGTCCTGGGCGATGTGGAGACGGTAGGTCTGGATCAGCTCCTGGTTCTCTGTCAGCTCATCCTGGTGAACAGAGTTTAGTTAAAAGAAAGCCAAATAGGAATGCTTACTATTTTGCTAGCAATAGTGACATTCATTGTATTAAATGTACATGGAGACGTTTAAATTTGCACTTCTCATCCAGACAGTTGTAGGACTTTTATATATAGTTTTCTATGCTAAAGCTCTTTCAGTTTTAATCTGTAATCTACACATCACAATGCATCCAGTCTATGTACCGAGGAGGACTGAAATAGATTAATTAGTAAATGTCCGTTACAAGAGAAGAATGAGGTCTAGGTATCAAGGGAAATCAAGGAAAGTCTCTCCAGGTTGAGTTACTGTTTCAGACTGTCAGTGAAAAAGGTCAACAATGATAAGAAAAGATACAGAGTGACTAATAGAGGAGCTCACAGTGCTGAAGTGGTGAGCCATGACGATATCCACCAAATTACTGGTCCATCCAGATAGCTGTACATGAGATGAAGAGACAGGCCCAGTTAGTACAAAGACAAAGGGAGACTTTTTTTAAAATTTACATTTAGTCAGGAATCTTACGATTAGGGGCATGGCTAAACAGCTATGACTGTGTCTACATTTAGTGTATGTACTAAGTTTCGGAAATTGTGAAGGATGTGGTGCCCTGGTGACAGAGTAGTTCTGATGCATGACATTATAACCTCCTACCTTGCCTGCTGGATTCAGGACAGGCAGTTCTGTTGCTTAACTTGGTAGCTTGGTATCATGATCCATGCTCCTATGACTGGTAATCTTATTTAGTTCTTAATTTATACAGAAAAGACTAGAATAATATGTGACGTAAGGAGAATATCAAACAGTGAGCTTAAAATAATATGGCTACAGGAGAAAGCATTAAGGAGAGAGGTTGAACTCATCCATTAATAATCTAAAAGGCTGGAAACTGAACTGAAATAGCTGGTGAATTATTAAATAATATCGTTAGGTTGCAGGATGTGCAGGAGGACTTTCCAAATTTATGGTGGATTTACTGACCTTTGAAGCTGCCCAGTCGATCCAGCCTTCAGCACACGGGTCAACATTGATGAGAACCAGCCCCTCCACCAGGGTGGGGTTGTTCAGCTGGGAAGGGAAGGACGTATGTTAGTGTGAACAAGTGTACCTTTTTGACCAATATGATAGACCTATATGGGTGGTGTGCTTGCAATTCTCAGTTTTCACTCTTGTGCAGAGCTACGGTGTGGTGTAGTTCTGATAGCATCCTTTATGGATTATTGAAGTAAATACGCTTATGCATAACTACACCTTCACACTGAAGTTTGTTAATTTTTTTCCCTGGAAAAAGCCGCTGCAGTGTTGTCTAATACGATGCGAAGTGAATCACGTCTGTTTGTGTAAAAGAAGACATGAAACAATGAAGACAGAATCCTGGGCTTTTAAATGAAGGGGTGCGGTCATGGAATTGCCTGAAGACGGACAGAGGATGTCTGGGGAAATCTAAGATCCATCTCGCCTGATGCAGAGGGAACACTGCGGAAGCTACTTTCAACACAATGCAAATGCAATGCAGCAACAGCTGCTATAAATCTATCAGGGGTAAACACATTTTGTTCCAAGCCAGTTAAAGCAAATGCATTTCAGAATCTATTTTCTTCATTAGCTCTAAACAAGAGCAGATGCTCTGCAGAAACCCTGGTGGTACAATTCCTAATCCTCACACGTTCTCTTTTTACCCCTGACCACCATCTTCTCTTATTCATCTTTCAGTGCTCCCTCGCTCCTCTCTGTCATTTCTGGCTTTTTCTGCTCTATTGTACACAGATCGGGACTTATTTTAGCTCCACTGCATTGCTTTTGGAAACAAAATGAAAGCAGCTAAAAAAGGAGAGAATCACCAAGGTGATTCATCATCTGAGGAATGGCAGCATATGCAGCAGACTGTGGAGAGACCTGCTGCCCTGTGTGGGCTTGATGGGAGGCTTCACTGTTCAGTGTAACACGCTCTGTGGCCTGAAAACCTTCAATTATTGCAGGCGAGACACAGCAAAGGACAAAAAAAGACAGGGACAGGGAATGAGATTAGGAAAATACAAGGGCTGAAA
Source organism: Leiopotherapon unicolor (assembly GCA_036025355.1). Taxonomy (NCBI): domain Eukaryota; kingdom Metazoa; phylum Chordata; class Actinopteri; order Centrarchiformes; family Terapontidae; genus Leiopotherapon; species Leiopotherapon unicolor. The sequence continues at coordinate 7,981 of JAVQJZ010072939.1, forward strand.
GTGTGAACACTGGTCCTGATGAGGACTCACTGCAAAGCGGGTGAGGATGTAAGCTCCAGCTCCCACACCGATGCCGATCACACTGTTAACCCTGCAGAGACAGCACTGGTTACTGTGGGACTGGAGATGAATGGTCAATTTATGCACATTATCATTGATCAGCAATCGACTCACTTGAGCTGAGTCATAACGGAGGGCAGCATCTCAGCCAGTTCGTCCATGGTAGGGTAGCGATAACTGGGAACAGATGAAACACATGAAGATAATAAGTACAGAATCATTTCCTTATGATTGAACTAATCAGAGAAAACTCAGTTGGTCATAAATTTAGATGCTCAAAAACGTTTCGACAAATGGATGGGACAATGAATATGCTTCCATTAGAAAATGAACTACCAGCTTGCTTTACATTCAGACTAAATAAATTGATTGTGGCTCCATCATCAGCGCTGAAAAAAAAAAAAGGAAAAATAATTCCATTCATGAGTGAATGTAAAAGTAGTCTGACACCAACCCGCTGGGGAAGGGAGGTGCACCTTCCTGCTGGCCAGGCGCGTCCACGTGAACCACTGCAAAGTGCTGCGTGATCTCCTGCATGTCCTCATAGTTGAACAGGGTGTTGAAGCATGACTTGTCTAGAAAGGTGCAAACATAGGACGGTTCAGGGGTTTAAACTCTGTCGAAGACCTGAGTGTGACTTTCGGGTGCAGAGGCTATGAAAATAAAAAAGCCATGGGACACGGTGTATTGATGAGTCTATATTTGGCTGACTCACGGTTGAGGCCAATGTCGTGATAGGTGAGGATGACTGGTCTGTTGCCCTTGGGAACGCCTCTCATCGTCACATGGAGCATGCCATGGGGAGTCTCAATGTCATGCTCCTGAAGCCACAGAGAAGAGAAGAAAGATTTATGGAACAATATATGGTATATGTACAGAGAAAGGGCTCGCACACACAATTTAATATACCACTACTTTAATGTGACACATTTGTAGCCTTTCTGTGGCACGACAAATGTTAAAGGAGCCAAACATTTGGGTGACATATTGCTTCACTACAATGAACTCTGCCAATGTAGTTTATTTCTTTCAGCTTGTAAAACCAAGGAGTACAAAGAGGAGGTTTTTCAAAATAAACTCCTTATTTGTTGTAATGACAGAATATTATCAGTGGTATGGTAATGCAGTGCAATGGTATGAGTCTTTCAACTGTTTTAAATAATTTCTGGACATCAAGGGAGTACCATAACATGGAGACGTATGCTACAGTACATCAGATTGAGACTACACAATTTATTAGCTGGACAAATTCAAAAACGATGTTTTAGACACAAAACATTCCACGATGAAGCTCGAGCTTTAGTCTTTCCGCAACGGGATATTAATTAATTAATTTATATTTGAATTATATCTTGTGTGGGCTTTTGCTCTTTACATGAACGTTATCTCAGCCAAAGACAAAGCAAGAGGTTAACTACACATAAGCCTGTGGCTATTAAGTATTACCAACTACTGTGATAGTAAAGAAAGTAGGAAAAGGTGGAGTGAAAAAAATCAGCCTACATCAAGACTCAAACAGAGCTTAAACACAGAAGTGATGATTTTACTGACAAAACTCAAGATGTAGGACACATAAATTAATTGACATTCTAAAGTAAACATCTGATGGCCAACTCAACACATTTCAAATCTCGGATTAAGGATGCAAAGCATGCAGCTCTTCTTCATCGCACATCCCCTGGACTCACAGGCAAACAAAGTATTGAATGGGCTCCATGGGTCTGAAACTCGCATCACTTTCACCCACATGACTCTGCAAAAATGAATGTCTTTGCAGACGGAGTCATTAAAATTCAAAGCTCTCGCACCAGTTTCATTCTCTCCAGTGCTGTCTTTTGTATGTCCTTCTCTACTGAACATGAGGAAGCCCCATGTTACTACTTCACATGTGTCTGCCATAATATTGGCTTAAAGTCAATTTTAGCTGCCACCTAAGATATATGGGAAAGGGGGTGACACAGCAAAAACAATCAGAGGTTCTTATGAATATTTAGCACAAAGTGTAGGAAGTGACATAATGGAAAATGTTAACATATACAGGAAGTGACAAAACCAGTTTCCAGACTTTCCTCACAATCATCACTACATCATTTTCATCGCACATGCACACTTCCCAAGGTCAGCACCACTTGGTGCTACATTTAAGTATGTGCATGACATAGCTATGTGTGCGCGTATACTGCACAGAGGAGCAGCAGGCAGCGCCCAGTCCTGCCTGGTCTCAAGACCCAGTGGTCATCAATAATAAAGAGAGCGAGCCTGGGCGGACGAGACACAGGTTAGGGTTGACAGACACTCTGACGGTACATGCTGCTGTTGCCCCTCCTGGCTTCTCACTGCAGGCATTTGGCTGATGGATATGTGTCACAATTGCTTCGGAGGACACAAAGGTTAATTCTCAAGGACAAGACTGCAGCAATTTGCACAGCAACACAAGAGGGAAACAAGTCATCCTATCAGCAATGGAATCGCATATCTTCATATGTGTGGGTGTTGGTACTGAGATTAGCCTGTCACACAAAACATGAAAATGACATAAAGCAATGCTCAGTGGCTATGAGCTACAATATAACTATGCTAAATATAACATCTCTTCCTGAGCTGAGTAAACCTTGAACAAATTGTACTGCTGACAGGAAGCCTTATGCTCTTTGGAGGCCTTTTCACAGATAATGGAATGATTCTGCAACCTCGGTCTGGTCGGGGTGTGGGGCAGACCAACCTGTTAGAGACAGAGAAGACACTTTCCATAGCTGTGCTGCTGCAGAATTTTCTTTTTAAGACAAGGACGGAGTCAAGGACACTCTATGTAGAAAGAGAGGCTTTGCTCTAAGAAACAAGGCATACACTCTTGCTCAAATTCCTGCATTCTGTCATGTGTGTGTGCTGTACACGTGCCAGGAAAAGCATGAGTGTGTACCGCACCAGTGATTAGAAAATGGAAAAGGTGAGAAATAGAGAATGTGCAGGAGGACAGAGAGAACAGGACACAGGGAGAGTCTGGAAGTGGATGGGAGGAAACAGAGCGTGAAAGCAAGCAGGGACAGAGTGACAGAGACAGGAGGAAAGAGAGAGAGAAGATAGAGGGAGACCTGTATGACTAACAGAGGGTGCGCCTTAAAAGAGAAGGGGTGCAGCACTTAAATTTATCATGGCTCTCCAGCCATGGCACAGACAAGTGTGGAGAATTATGGAGAAGGACAGTGGAAAGGAGGAGGGGACCTTCTATTTATTCATGTTCACTTTGCTCTTGACATGGTTTAAAAGACGCATTGATCTTAGAGCTCTGTCTCTTACTATTTCTGTTAACACACATATGTATCAATATATATCTGCACACAGCAGCATCATAAGAAAATAGGGATGGGGTGTGGCTGCTGTTCTTGATAGCTAAAGGGGAAAAGAGGGAGAGCACTGCAATGCCAGCAATGCCCTTTAATCTTAGTAATGACTAGTTGGACAACAAGTATGTGTGGATGCTTGGGGGGTGTGTGAGACAGGAATACTGAGTAGAGGTTTGTGCTTTGACGAGAGGGGCTTTGGGAGATTGCCCGGGGCAAACAGGGAAGTTGGGTTTTGGTCCCACTAGAAAGGAGGGTGAGGGAGGTGAGATGGCGCGCAAAAGGAGAGCAGTATGTCATGCTGCTCCCTCTTCCCGCAATCTCTGTCTATCAATCCTTCATCCCCATTTTCCCCGCCCTACCAGGAATGTCATCAATCATCTCTGAGAGCAGCATTACAGGGCAGAAACAGAGCAGCCTCAGTCTGAAAATCACTTCAGTGTACACACAAGAACATATGCATAGTCACACACATCCATGTCAATTCTACCAGTACATGCTACCCTGCTCTCTTCTGACACAAACACAGCCCTCTCCACCTGCAGTACACATATGGTGTGTGTGTGTGTGTGTGTGTGTGTGTGTGTGTGTGTGTCATCGCAGTGGGTAGCAAACTCAAGGTCTCTGCAGGGGAGTGAAGGAGCGGCTAAAGAGGTTTTGGTGTGTTGTTGTCACAGTGAGTGTGGGGAAGGGTGAATGACCTCCCCGCCTGTTTTCAGAGGTAACAGAATAAGCAACACAATGCTGGCACTATGCACCATCAATGGCTGTGCACCGCTCACTAGGCAAGACACGCATCTCTGCAGTTATGGTTAAAGACTGAAATACAAAGAAATGTGCACCCTGAAACACACACATAACCAATCCCACTATTGATGGACACACACGTGCTGGCAGGCACGTACACATAAGAGACACTCAAGCACTGCACACATGCATCTTTCATATCATCACATTAAAATGCACCACTGTACCCTGAGCATATTTAGGCTGTGCAGACAACACGGACAGGCAATGTGTGACCTGTAGGCGGCACGCACGCACACACTCACCAAACAAATGTTCACCCCACACTAGCAGCTGCCCGGAGAGAAAAAGCCTAAGTCTAATCCGTCCTCTGAAAGTGGTGTCATGTGAGCCAGGAAAGAGCCCCACCAGCTTTTCCATTCCCAGAGTCAGCTGCCGTCCCCCTGTCTTTGGGGACACCACACAACAACACCCCCACCCTCCCAATCTGAACCAGAGCACAGTGCTGCAAGGACCCAGCCAGGTGTGTCAAGGCAGGCAAGACGCATTTGTCACTCACCACTCCATTCCCAGAGCATGCAATCTGGTCCAGGTCCAGAATAGCTGACATGTTTTTCCCACGCAGTAGAGGAGTGTGTTATGCTATGTGTGAGTGAAGATCTCCAAAAGAAGGAAGGAGGAGGAGGAGGGAGGGAGTGTTGGTAGGAAGGGAGGGATGTAGGGTGAGGCAGCAGCGACAGGGAAGAGAGGAGGAGAGGGAGGAGAGAGACACACAGCAGAGGGAGTGAGGAGGAGATGGGTAAATAATCTGAATGAAAGCAGAAGGAGGGGGGTGGATAAGATGCAGAGAGAGAACGAGAGAGAGAGAGAGAGAGAGAGAGAGAGAGAGAGAGAGAGACAAGGAGACAGAGAGACGGAGACAAGAAGTGGGAAAGAGAGCAGGGAAAGAGACAGAGGGGGAGGAGAGTGAGACTGCAGTTTGTGCTTAGTAGTCACAGTGCGTCCATGCATCCAGCCACCGGTGCGTCTAATTGGACTGTGGTGGGTCAGGTGGGTAGAGGGAGAGGGTGTGGCTTTGAGAAGAACAGAGCAGAGGAGAGGGAGAGTGGGTGGAAGAGAAGGAATGGGTGCATGGAAGAGGGGTGATGGGGTGCAAAGAATGCAGAAGCAGTCCTGGAAAACAGGCAGGCTGCTGACGTCACGCTGTGATACTGATAGTGGAGAGAGAGAGAGAGAGAGGAGAGGAGGCTGACTTTGACAGCTCACCCTGGACTGTGTTCTACATCAGCAAAATGGCTGCTTGTCACTGAGTTTCCCCAACAATTGTCTCCAGATGCACTTTAGCGTCACCTTGCTGAGGGAGAAGGATGCAAATGACATCTGAGTCCAAATAGAAAAAATATTTCAACGTATTTATCCATCGTCAGACCCATTAATGACTTCTAGTCAAAATAGTGAGTCACTCAGCAGGACTAGTGTAAAATGCAGCAGTCTCTGTTGAATCATACTGTAACACTGCTGTATCATGTACATTTTCTTGCATAGCCCCAGTATTCATTGCAGTACTAACATTTAAAAGATTACCCTCATTGTGTGCCAGGCTTATCAGCAAATAAACCCACAATGAGCTACTATTTTTATTCTACATTACAACCGAACATGAGAGGATCCATTTCCTCTGAATCTGACTGAGTCATTTGATCCACGTAGTTAATTGATTTCTCCTTTTCTACTCTCCTCTGTCATCTGCACAACTGTTAGCAGTGCACGGTGTACCGCCTTTGTCTGAGACAGGCTCCTCTGAGCAGCCAATGGCACACAGGCACATATTATGGGATGGGTGGGAATACAAAGGCAAAGGGAAACTTCATTGGTTGGTCAATATTGCAGCATGTATGGTTGTAAACTGCCGCTTCTCCTCAAAATCCTTCCTGTTGTAACCCACAGAGGGTGCCACTGACACACATGTAGCATGTCATGTGAAGACACAAACACTTGTTATGCAAACACTTATATGCAAAGTTATACAGCTTAAACATATTAAAAATACACATATAACCTGTACAGTATGATAGCATAAGAGAGTAGCATCTCTCACATTTTGTTTTCAGAGAGATTTGTTCCTCAGCAGAAAATTACATATCAGTCTAGTTCCATTTCCCATCAATTGAACCAGATTGTGGTAAGAACATGACTAAATGTACAGTCAAAGTGAAGTTGAATCATATATGACATGTCATTATGTTACATCAGCCCATGTAAGATTGACGTGCGTAACAGAACACATAAACATCCTTTTCCTCGAAAGTGCAGGTGCACAGTCAGCGCATGTCTCAGCAGGACTCTGCAGAGTGAGTAAAGGCGCACAGTGACACTCTGGTCTGCAGAGCATCAATGAAGTGCTCTTCATCAACACTGCCAGACACTGGCAAAGTGCAATTTTCACATGTCCACACATTAAAAATGCACAATCGTATGAGCACTTGTATTAATCTGTCCACCATATGACATGACACAACACATGGGACAGTCAGTTAGATCCTCTCTTTAGATGGTGACTATGCAAAACCTGTGCAATAGTCCACATTCATCTAATGTCTAAGGCCAATTCCCTTTAGGACATTAACAATAGTCAATCAGGAACAAGAGAAGCACATCACACAAAACACAGCCCTCCAGCTTCACAATGAACTGGTTTGTGGTGCCCTCTGCTGGGCTTAATGAGACAGTGAGGCTGTGAAAAGCCAAAGAAATATGTATAAACACCAATTTGTCTTAAGTAGATTTTCCTGGAGTATGTTATGCTACAATGGAATAAGAATTTAAAATATTGATAACAAAACTGGATGTAACAATGAAA
>JAVQJZ010072943.1:0-11863 GCA_036025355.1 Leiopotherapon unicolor
AGAACCGGGGATCACAGAATGTTTGAAATGTTCTTATGAAAGGTGAAAACCATGAAGTTATTCCCAAAATGACTTCCAATTCAATTCTGTCATTTAATTCATCAGTGTCATGTTTGTCAGCTCAGATGTAGTCCACACAGTCACAGGGGCTCTGATTGGCCACTTGTTGCATGTCACATCAGTGAGAGGTTCATCAATCTGCCACATCTTTAACTGATCATTTTGACACACTGCAGCCTCCATACAGCAGCACGTCCTCTCTATGTGGTCCTAACTTCTCATTCTTAATAAATCCTCTCTTCTCTCCACCAGCCGTTGCAAACCCTCTTCACCTCCTGGCGGCTCACGCCTCCGCCTCGGCGTCCCTCCCCACCAAGAGGCAGAATGGAGAACTGCAAGACCAACCTGACTCAAAGAGGGTGAAAACGGAGGAGGACGAGGAGGGTGGCACGGCAACAGCAGCCGCCAACAACGGCACCACGGACAGAGCCGGAGAAGGAGGGGTCAGCGAACAGGTCGGGGATAAGTAGCCTCCCCCGGTCTGCGTCCTGACCCCGCTCTCCCATACGCATTGAGCCTCACCCTCTCCACACTCTCACCCCTCCACCCTACCTGGTTATCATCTACTCCAAGGTGCCAAAAAAGAGAAGAGGCGCGGAAACACCTGCGGGACTACAGAATGTTCAAAACCTCCACCTCAACCCCCGAACCCCCCAATTCTCTTCCATATATTTAAGACCACGAAATACGATGCAAAAACTAAAGACCAAATTGAAAATGGAATCAAAGAGTTGCTGATGACTGTGAATCCCTTCAGTTCGAGACCCAGATGGCAAGAAGAAGCACAGGAAGAAGAAGAAGAAGAAGAAGAAAAAAAAGATTTGAGAATCCAGATTTCCAGATCAGAAGTGACTTATTGGACTAGCGAGGAGTCCCGAAACTCCCCGAAGACGGAAAGGAGCCTCATCCTGGTAGCATTACAGACAAGCGCTTTACTGTGTGTCGGATAGAAAAAGCAACCAAGTGAAATCACCAGTAGTGTATTCCGCAAAGGGAAGTGTGTGTATGTACGTGTGGACATTCCCATCTTCGGCAGCTAGCCTCCATGTCGACCTACCTAACCCCGTCGTGAGTAGATATGCAGTATTCTGTTGTAAAAGTGTATCTTTGGATCTTTTTTGAGTGTTTCTCCGTTTCCCAAGGCACAGATACTATAGTAATAATTAAGATAACTAAAAGCTATAAGTGGGGTCTTTAAAGAACATTTAAACATCACAACATGATATTTTGGGAATCCTTTTTTTTTCCTTCTTGTTTTTGTATGTGGACTCTTTGTTCAGTGAAATGAATGTAGTCTCCTTTTTTTCCTTTTTTGAAAGAAAACACTATCTATGGAGTGGATGTTCTTTTTTTCTGCTCATTCACGCAAATGAACTTTCTTTATCACTGTACATCTACAGATTTTTTTCATATGTTACAAATATCCTATGAGATAAAAGTATATTCCCATGCGTATTTGACCATATGCTTCATCGAGCTTGCATGTTACGGATCTAGAGACAATGTACTTGAGCAGATTATCTGAATATGGAACTGAAGAAAATTTAGACTGAATCTACGCTATATGATTCTGACCAGTGCTGCACTTAACCCTCTTAGTTGTTTTTCTTTTGTATTCTCATTTGCTGTTTTTTTTTTTTTATTTCTTAATTTTATTTTATTATTAATTTTTTCCCCCTGTCATCATGGGCCGTGTTTGTTACCTTTGTGTTGAAGTTGGCAGTCTCTTTGCTTGATTATTTTATTCTGTTCAGGCTACTAAACAGTCTATACAGATTGTATTCTATGTTACACGAGGAAAAACAAGTGATAGGTGTTTGTTCTGCTTCAGTGGGTAAATGCTTTTTTTATAAATTTATTTAAAACATAACCTCTTAGTTTGTATTTCTTTGAGTAAAAGCCTGCTCTGCTGGGCAAACCACAAACTCAGAATCTGTCTGTGTGGAGAATTCTTTCTTTTTGTGAGAGGCAGGCTCTGGCTCAGTAAGAGTTACCATGTGGAGGAGCGGCATGCTGTGGAGTTTTTGTAAGAGAAGGCTTCAGTGCACATTCCACACGCTTTGGTCAGCCTGTTGGAGGAAGTGTGTGTGCCACAAGGGGTGGAAATGCTTCCTTTTGGATACTATCGGGACAAAAAGCAGCGTGACTCACTTTTCTCCAGAAATGGAGCAGAGCAGAGGAGTGTTGCACACGAGGTCAGACGAGTTCAGTAAAACGTTTTGTTCAAAGCGAATGGATTCCATCAGGGTGAGGCAGCTCCAGGTTTCTGGTCTTGGGACATGCTGGTCCACAGGGATGGCTCACTTCACCCGTCAATAATGAAATTTGTTTCACCTTTACTTCTACTGCTATGATGAGTCTAAATGTCGGCTGTGGGGAAAAAGGTCTGTTACGTCAGCTAAGATGTGCTCATACCAGGTGCCAAAAAAATATGCTCTCTTTTCCCCAAACCTGTGCTCCCCAGTGTGTAGAAATGGTTAGGATCATTTTTATGGAAGGTAACGTGAGGCCATGAGGGATTACTGCTGCACTAAAAACTCCACAGCCGGCCGATACTGAATGAAACAGTCTTGCTCGTATCTTATCTGTTTAGTTAAGGTCAGTATATCAGATCAGTGCATCCCCGGTTCATGTTGACTGAAAAGGAGACACTCAAACAGTAAAAACATACACTTGTGAACAACCCTCTTGAGGTAAGATCAAATCCTGAAGTGTCATGTCACACTCTCTCCTGCCACAAGAGGCTGCATTCAGTCATTTTTGCAGCTGACAGACAAGGAAATAATCACATTACTCTTTTTGCCACTGTGTGTGTGTGTGTGTGTGTGTGTATGTAAAATGGAGTTAGGACCTTAGAGAAGAGACTGACTGTCAGTATCATCATCATCTGTGTGATTCGTCGACTTAGGCCCACAAAGAGGCAGGAAATGTGTATGTTAGTGGGATGCATCAAGAGAAGGAAGCTGATGACGGGCTTTTCTCACCACCTTCAAGTTTGGCCCGTCAGAGCAGGTATAAGCACTTTTGTCTTGGACAACACTGTAAGTTGTTAAAAGCATACTGAAACCTTTCAATGGTCAAACAATCACGGAAAGCTGTGAAAAAAAATACAAGTGCTCAAAAAACTGGAGTTACATCCAGAACATCCTTACCTCACCGAGAGGAGTGGAAAAGGGGAAAAAAACATCACCGAACCAGGTGTTAGACACAAACACGAGCTCAAAGTTCAATTGAAATCACAGCTTTCTCTTTTTAACAAATAATGTCTGCCTTTTTAAATGTTCTATTAATAGTTTCTTATTTAACAAATGAGAAAAGCTCTTTGGGGAAATCTCTGCTCTGCTCAGCCAGCTGGAGGGCCGTGTTATCTGTGTTTGATTGACAGCAGCTGGCAGGCCGCTGCTATTACACCCTAATACCTGCCACCATAACTACGTCCAAACAGACCCAAGTGACATCTGCAGGTACTTTACAGCCTGTTTAAGCTAATTAGATATGTAGCCTGCAAACAGACTCTAAGACACAGATCAAGATGTGTTAAGTCAGATAAGAAGGGCTCAGCAGGAGAGATGAAGGGATGATGTTTAAAGTCTGAGGCTGTTGTTTCATTTCAGTTGGACTAAATAGTTTATAGGGACCTCAAAACACGGACAAATCCAATTATCCGCAGGTTTGATCTAATGGAGTGGCTGCACTTTGTATCCACAGTGTAACATCAAACAGCCCATAAAGTTTAACTGTAAAAGCAGAGGTTCAATTTTATTCACAAATTTAAATGCAGGTTTTACAATCATTCTGAGTATCAGAAACAAGTTGGCTTTTTAGTTTGTGCAGCGTCCCGTCGGTGGTCTGCAGCCGCCAAGTGCTGTGTAAGTTCAACAGAGTGATACCTGCAGCTATACAATCTGATGCAGAAAGCAACACTAAAGACGTGTTCTTGCAGTGAATGAACAAAAATGCTCTCGATTAAGATGAAAAGTGGAAAAAAAATTAAGAAGTCATTTTTAATAATCAACAGTTTCACCGTGGTGGAGCAGATCTGCTTCATGGCCGCAAGCTTCAGCAAAGCACTTCAGAATCCCTGATTTGCGTGACTTGATCGATGCTGTTAGTGGTGTGGTGGAGCATTGGTGGAGTTTATGCAGATGCGCTGACACAAGACACTCTAAGTGACACGTGTGTCTGGATACTAAAAGGTATTTTGCTGCAGTGACCGGAGAGCCACACAGGCCAAAGAAAAAAAAAAAACGCAGGGCAATCAATCATCCTTCAGAAGACTTCTGACTGAACTGTATTTGGCTGTTGAAATAAGACGTGCTGTCTCAAAGTTTAAAATGTAGTTTGTACTTCACAGTTGATCTGGGCAGCTGAGAAGAAAATCAATTTGGTTTTAGTGATTGTGTGTTTGGATCTTTAGCGTTCCTGTTCAGGTAGGAACACACTCAGCTTTCACTCAGTCTGTAAGAAAAGGTTTAACATTTTGGGAAATGCATAGGTTTGTTTTTCTGTTGTGAGTTAGATGAGAAGATCAACTATAACTAACGTCTGTCTAAATATGAAGCTAAAGCTAGCAGCTGGTTAGCTTAGCATAAGACAGAAAATGTGGGGGGAGCGTTAGCCTCGTTCTGTCTAACTGACAAATGCTATCCATCGCGGTGACGACAAAACTTTTGGAAATCAGTGCTCCTAAAAAAAAGTCAGCTCATTGCCCCTGTAAAAGAACATGTTGTTTTTACACTTTGGTTCAGTACCTGTCTGTCAGTGAGCTTTAAAGGAACTGATTTGTGGATTTTGGTTTGGCTTTCCAAAGGTTGCCTTTGGACGGAGCCAGGCTAACAGTGCTAATACTAAGCTAAGCTAATTAGCTGCAAGCTTACATCATAAGTGACATCAATCTTCTCATCTTAACTCTCTGCAAAAAAGCAAATAACTGCATTTCCCAATAAAAGACAAACCATTCCTTTGAGCTTTCTTGGTCAGTTAGAAACTACTTTCATCAGCTATTAACAAAAAAAAAAGAAAAAAAGGGGGAAACATATATTGCACAATGTATGAAAAAAGGAAGAGTGAAACAAAAATATGTTACACTTTTTTTCTGCTACTGTACACTTGTAGTTAGAAGTTCAGTCTGGCGCGCTGTGTTTATACAGTGAATATAAGAAAATCTAGTAATACAGAGGCACCGCTTCACCAAGCAGGATCAGACTGTTTCAGTGTGACAGATTTGACTTTGAACCGGCACAGACACAGATTCAGTCTGATGCTGCTTTGTGAACACCTCTTATGATACATTGGTATATACACAAACACACATATGTATACAGTATATGACAACAGTAATATGTGCACACATACAGATTCTCTCCAGTCTTGAGGCACTCCCTATAGTTAGGTTAGGTGGTGTTAGTTGACAAAAATCTCAATATTCTCAATCCATCTAACTATCAGAATCATCTATGTGATTAAAAATAGCCATCCTTTGTAAATTCCTCGGAAGACTTCTTAAAAAGCGGCATGCTGTCCATTCAGAAAAATAACTTTCCCTCTTTTGTTTAGCGTTTGGTTGAAGTTGTGTCCCTCTGTCATTGGAGACAAATCCTCAAGAGTCTGTGAGAGACTAAAGACTGCGTCCCTGTTGGTGCGTCCTTCTGATCGCCTTCACTGCGAGTCTGTGCTTCTCTGTCTTTATCCTCCCCTCATCTGATGCTCTTTCACAGAGTCTGTCAGGATAAAGAGAGCTGCAGCATAGGACCTTTCCTCCAAATAAAAAAAAAAACAGTAAAAGGGAAAAACAAAGTCTCCAGAGGGGTCAAAGGTCATATTTTCTCATCGGTCATCTCCAGGAACTGGGCGTACACGTCTCTGGAACACTCCCCTTTCTGGTTGAACAGGAACTTGTAGTAGCTGCCATCAGCACAAATGGCTGCAAAGTGGGGAAACGAGCAGAATACACTCAGTCAGCAAACTCAGGCCAGACACACACAGCAGACATCTGTTGCTTTATTATAATGTGATGTCTGCTGCACAGAGAGGGAATAATCCAATAAAAACCCAGAATATTAAGACATGTTTTTGGGAAGCCCAAAGACTCTCTCCCATTGAATGCTACGGCGTGACTTGCTTTCCATACTAGATACTTTCTGGATCATCTTCCTCTACAGGTAGTACTCGCTCAGTGCAGATGGGGTTCTGACTGATCGTCATAGTGACGCCTGGAGAGGAACTACTGCAACTCAATATGAAGCAACACTGTCAGATAATGTAACAAATGAAAATAACAGCAGAGTATCAAACTATTCACTTCAGAAAAACCAAAAGGTTCAATGAGTCCAGCAGAGACGAGCAGCACTATGAAGAAACGCTCAAAATACAAATGTGGATTTGAAGGCCTTAACTGAGTCAGCTTCACTTTGCCAAAAACAGAAAACATGTTTTCCCTCAACAAAAGTCACTTCAGTCAACTCACACAAAATGGATTATTATGTGGAAGTAGATTATGAGCTAGGAAACCGCCTGACTTGATCCATAAAAATGGAAACATGCATGAAAGAGACTGACAGTGTACAGACTGTGAGTCAACCAAACATTTCAGGATACTCTCAAAACGGCAATGCTCCTAAAAACACAGGAACGAGTGCTTCCACATGGACTGAAAAAAGACAATGGGTGGGGTGCATCTTTTGTGACTGGTTGGTTATAATTAATGAATGAAATAAATTTTAATTAATCTTCTCTTCTGAATACACTGAAACTAAGTGGGGGTTTCTCTACCTCTCTGATGTGTTTCTGACTTGTCCAATGTCAAGTAATTTGATGAGCACGATGTTATTATTTTTGAAATGATGGCTACTAAAAGAGAAAGCATGATCTTTTAAATTCACAGTACAGATATTCTAAGACTTGCCGAAACACCAGGAGTCACCTGCAACACCCTCAGACTCTGACCGGTCAGAGTGATGAGGGGAGGCCGTCCTGTGTTGTGAAAGTCTTCACACTCACCTATGACAGCGTTTGGCTCTGTTCCAAAGGCACACACACAGGGAGAGCCTGAGGGCACCTGGAACTTGGAGAAGCTCCATTTAGAGCTGAAGTATTTGGGAAGAAAGCTGGCTGATGCCAAACTGCAGAGAGAAAGACACAGAAGCCATCAGAACAAAGTCAAGTTCACTTTTTCAACATTTAGTCTTTTTCTTTATCCAGCTAGAGCTCTAGAGCTCTGGATTTATTACAGTGCAGTGGACCGATCACTTGTAGAGACAGGATTTGTCCTTCTGCAGGGACCAACCTTGACTGTTTGTTCCTTTTGGGGTCCTCTGCAGCAAAGATATGCACTGTGCCGTGATCACTGGACACGCAGATGAGAGATGCATCCTGGTTGAAATTAATGCTGAGAAAGACAAAGCAGATTGAAATGATGAGAAAAGGAAAAGTACAAACATTCATTCAATCAGTAGCCACAAAGCAGAGACACAAGATACAACATGACAGTCTGTGAGCAGCTCACAGTCACTGTGACAACGCTCAGCTGAACACATTTAAATGAAACGCTGCAGAGTGAGTAGTGTTGCAACATGAACTTAGTAGTCGGTTGATGCTGGGAATTTCTATTTTATTTTACTTAAGTCCATTTACATACTGTGTTGTAAACCTGTGTATTGTTGTACTGTTTCTTTATCCCTGATGACACCCTGTTGTTGCAGTCCTTCTTTCGCAGGTGCATTTATATGTGCAGGTCCCCAGTTGCACTTGTTTTTATTTTGTGAATTCAAACTACAGAATAGCTCAGCAGCCAGACTGTCCTGGGTTTAAATCCACTAACAAGTGGAGCTGATTAATGGAAAGAAATTGAATCTGTGTTAAAATAACCAATGTGCTTGACATAGTCCAGTGTAAAATTTGAACTGTAAAGTAAGGCCAGTTGTGAATGATTGTAGTGCTGCTCGAGCATATTTTCTCCCCATAAATCCTTTTATAGCTTTTCTGAATCTCACACATACTTTCAAATGTGTGCAAAACATGCAGTACACATTAACCTTTAATATCTGCAGCTACAACCTGCCAACATACTATGAAAGCTTTTTTTTTACAGTACTGCTGATGTTTTTTTCATCTCTCTCACCCTCAGTTACATGTTCGCCTTGCTATGTTTTTCACCTAATGTCATGAACATAAACAAAAGGACTGTTGCAATGCTGTTAGGTAAAGATGAGATCAATGCTCAATGCTCACCAGTAAATGTTTGCTGTCTGAGAGCCTCGTCTCAGCTCCTGTATGAGCTGACCTGCAGATGTGTCGAAGATTCTAATAAGAGTCCCCTGTGGTAACACAACATGCATTAGTCAGCAAAAAGTAGACACAGATGACAGCAACTGAAGACAAAGAAGTGCTCCAACATTATTTTGTTGGATTCACTTCAGGCCTGGCCTAGCTTGGCTTACTTTCTCTGATGCAGTAGCTATTCTTGTGCCCTGCAGATTTAGAGCGATGCAGCACAGCGCACCCTCGTGGGCAGGGATATCAACGGGGGGCTTCTCTGTGTTGGCCAGGTCTACTATCTGGACATGGCCCGAGTGAGTCCCCGGGAACGCCAACAGAGAGTTGTTGCTGTTGGGACACAGCACGCACAGACCTGAGGAGAGGGGAAAAAATCATTAGAACATAAATGATCAGTGCTTTGCAAAAGCTAGGAACATTTATACTGAATCTTTTTTATGACACATTTTAAAGCAGCAGCATGAAGTGGAAAGCTTTTGGATATTTTGAGACTAAATGTGACAAGAAAATAGAATAATGTGTAAGTCCAAAAGATGCTTCACAGTGCAGTAAAAGTTTGCTGAAACCGGCAAAGATTCCTTGCGGTTGAGGAGGTTACATTAGTGTGTAGAGCAGGCCGATAAATGTCTGCAGAGTTTAAACTGAGGACTGACCTTTGGGGTTGTAGCAGGTCTCAAACACATGCAGCTGATGGGGGTTGTGGGTAAAGGTGAAGACTTTGATCATTGAGTCCAGGACAACCACAATCCTGAGGACAAAGGAAAACCACCACATAGTCCAAAATTTAAACTAAATTTATTTTTAAAAAATCTAGTCCAGTGTGCTTCACAGTTGTAAAGGTACCAGTGAGAAAACCAGAGGTCACTTAGCTGACGACGACATGAAGAATCAGTTCAAGAGTTATTAACCTACGAAGAATAATACTAGCTCAGCTGTACTGTCACTGCATGATAGCGTGTCCCGGCCTCATTACCACAGCACTGTAGCGTGATTAAGCTGAGAAACATGTCTGAAGAGTGACAGATATCTAAACACTGAGGCTGTGCCTGAAGAGAAACCTCACATCTACTCATTGATGTATTACACAATACTTCGTTGTCATCACTGATTAAATAAATTCCACCAGCAAAATGACAGACGATAATCTCTGGATGGATGAACCAGCTTTAATATTAAAATTGGGAAATCTTTTTATTTATTTTATTTTTTATTTTTTTACCTATCACGACGAAGCTTCACTGCCTTCACTTCTGTTGAGAACTCAATCTCAATAACTGTCTTCTTCTTCAGGTCATCCCAGATCATCACTAGAGAACAAAACAAAAAAAAAAAGGAAGAAAAAAAAGAATATTCAGCACAGTCACATTAATAGAGTAATACTCAAACACAACTGGAAACTTTTCACTGTCATACTGGCCGAAGTATAAAGCCCATATGACCTGGAATTATTCATTATAACACATTTTCACTAGATTTTGAGGTCATATTTTGTTTGAGGAAAGAGAAATCAGTACTTTTTATGAAATGGGGCTGTCAGAAGAGACACCTGTTATAATCCTGCTGATGGTGAATAAAATCGATTAACATGGCTAACTTAAGTAGACAAACATACCTTTGTTGGTTGGGTACTTGGGTTTCTTTCCTCCTCCCACCAGTGCTAAATAGTTACATCTAAACAGCATCTCCACGTGGCCGACTCCGCCCTCCAGGAACTCTGAAAGTCAACGTCATCGCTCGTGAACATAAATAATGATAAATGTAAGACTGCGAGAGCAGAATCCAGCCTGCATCATCATAACTGACTGTAAACTATACTTCAAACAACATCTGCACACAGCTTCTAATGACGACTGCTTACTCATCTCTAATGGCTCAGCTCTCCACAACAGACAGAGACCACAATGACAAGAAATCCTCTGCATTCCACACAATGAGACTGGCCTCCCTCCATGTGCACACATTACGTCAGTGGGAAAGAAAAGTGCTACGTGCTGTAAATACACCATCAAAGACCTGCTCGTGGATTAGCACAGGGATAAAAAAGATGAGAGGACCACACTTGAGCGAACAGTCACGAGTGCTCGGTCATCTCCTGGCCGACAGCAGCTCAGTCCGATGAGTTTATGGAGGGCTTGGACTGTGGAGCAGGTCGTGTGCTGAGTCATATCCTCAACCCTCTTTAGGAGACACTTCCTCTTATATCCCTCCATATCGAAGATGTTGCAATTCTGTCACAATACTTTGTCGCTGTGTGTGGCAGAACTTGCTGGTTTGAATTATTTTCTGCCATGTCATTAACCAGGGTGTTTTGGACATCAAATGAAGTGTTAACCACTTCTTCTCTTAGCACAGTGTGGGTGGAAATTATAAAATGTCTTTCTTAAAACATTGCCATGGTCAAATGGATTGTGCACAGTTCACAGGTCAGTCGCTCACTGTAGTTTGGACAAACCCTAACCAGCACCCTGTCATCAAAGCATGCAACAGCTTTTTCTGAGTCATGAGTGCATGTCGTAAAGCTACAATGATTCAATGAACATGAAACATTAAACCGTTATTTTGAACATGAATAGATTGTTTAAATAACTGTTCAAGCCAAATTGCCTAAATATTCCTTCTGTCTTTCTATCTTCTCAAATATGCTGCCTCTTTGTTTTGAATCAACTGATACGTTTGGGTTTCACTTAAATTTCCCTGCTGAAAAATCAATACAAGTGAGTCTGATCTTTAAGCTGTTTGCAGGACAAGATAAGCTATGTGAAGATGCCGTCTTGGGCTCTTTCTCCATATTCTCACATTTTGTAGACCAAGTGTGTGATTCATGTAGAAAATGGTGGCCAAAATAATCAATTAGTATGAAAATTCTCCTTATAGAGAGGTAAACACGTACAGGCAGAAACTCAGCCTTACTATGAACTATTAACTGGAAGTGACAGACAAATTCAGCCTATCAACACATCTTCATTTGTCAGTGCCTTTTGAATAATAACAATGCCTTAAGTATAGACATATTGCAACATGTCAGAACGTAAGTCCACACCCTGCTAAAGAAATGTGTGACCAACATGAATTCAGGACAGTGTTTACCTTGTTTTTCCTTTTCCTTAAGAGGATCTGTGTTATACACCCGGAACCCATTCTCCATCCCACAGGCAAAACATCCTGCAGACACACACAAAAATCAAACAGCTGTCAGAGAACAATCCCAACACTAATTAAAAGTTGTTGTCATATCAGAGCTTTTAACAAACATCTGTCAAAATGCTATCACCCTAACCTTCAGACTTAAGTGTGAAAACACAACATGAGGACAGCTTATTTTAGTTGGACCTGGCACAGAGATAAAAGAGAAGCTCTCTACAAACACAAAGCTGACACAGAACAAATGATTAACCTCTGCAGAGGTTCATATAAAAGTGACATCTGTAAAGTTCATCCATTTAAACAGTCACACCGCTCACACTATTTTATCTTTATGATGTTGTCTAGTTTATATTTAATCTATACATCAACTTTAAAGATCCACTTT
>JAVQJZ010072959.1:0-10168 GCA_036025355.1 Leiopotherapon unicolor
TAGCCTGCGAATAAGCCAGTGGAGATGACGTATAGAGCCTTTGTAGAGTATTCTCTGGTAACACTAAGAGTTGTATTACCGCATTGTTTATTCTTTGCTGAGCTTTAGGGATGTACTACAAGTTCTCTCTTCTGATAATAAAGCTGAAGCATTAACATGAATCACCCAAGCCGATGATCTACCAGGAATACATGGGTGATTTTTATGTGTGGGTTCCCATCACTTAACTGCTTGGTGGACTCTATTAAGGTAAAAAAAACAGAGGACTACAATGAATATATCTTCTGTGTGTGTGTGTCTGTTTAGTGTGTGGATTGCTATCACATGGCACCAACACCACCGCCTGTGATTGTTCAATTGAGGCTGTCTGATAATTAAAATCATTTAGCTCTGCATAAGCCTCACATCCACATAAATCCACATCACCAGCTTTGCCCTCATGAACGAGCGTAAATACACATGCACGCACACACACACACATATGCAAGCACGCAATTAATTATCACGCTGGGCTGCTCTTATTGCCTCTCTCTGCCTCATAAAAGATCATTTGTTTCATGTTTGTGCTTTTGTGTGTGTGTGTGTGTTTGTGTTATTGCCTCTCTTTGCCTCATAAATGATCGTTTGGTTCACGTTTGTGCATTTTGTGTGTGTGTGTGTGGAAAGAGGGAGATGCTGTTATAATGGTTGCTGCAGGCTGGTCATTTGCTATAATTTAGAGTGATGGCAAATATGGGTTAGATAAGCACACACACACACACGCGTCGCCATCCAGAGAGAGCGGGTCAGATAAACTCTTATCAGTCGAGCAGTGGAGAAGGACCCCGCTTTTATTTGTCCCTCCAGCAAATCATTTGAGCTGGAGAGAAAAAATGTGAAAGGTTGGGGGATAACATTCCCTAAACATGATTGTGGCGAGTGCAGTGCAGCCCTCAGGAACAAATGCCTCTGGGCAAAACCATCCCCACAGAATCCCCATTTTACCTGCAGGCTGTGGATACAGAGTCTGTATATTTACACAGCCTCTCCTCTGAAAACCTCATTAGTTTATCTGCAGAAACCTGCAAATTTAGGCCATCCAATCTCTTCCTCCCCTCAGATGCTGATGAGTCCTGACACTGTGTATCCAGCTAAATGTTAGCGCAAAGGGAATCTGTATACTGGAGCCTCGAGGGCTTCCTTTTTACTACTTGATTTTATGTTGTTATAAGGAGCATTAACAGCGCAGCATTAATGGAGATTAGACTCGGACAGGATGCAAAGACTGTGGGCTGGGGGGGAAGGCTAGTAACAAGATCCATTAACAAGTGTGATAACGTGCCTTCAGCGGGCTGGGGAACGTCTGCAGATGTTTTGTTGTGATGATTGCTTGCTTTTGCGCCGCCTATCAGCTCACTTCTCCACACCTTCTCCACTCCCCTCAAGGAGGACGAGGTTATGCCGGCCAAATTTGAGGACGATCTGATCTGGGTGGCCGCTGACACGCCCCTCTCGGACTCCGCCTTCCTCAGCAGCAAGATCAAGGACTTGTGCGGAGACCTGCCCATCTTCTGGCTCCGTCCAACCTACTCGAGCAGTAAGCAACCAGACCGCTCATGGTAGAGAAAGATGTGAAAATGTAAATCCAAAGGAAAACTGAAGGTGAAACGCTCAGTTTTTAAGGTGATGAGTTTTTTTTTCTTTCACTAAACAAAGAGGATGTGGGTCAAACGGTCCCAGTAATTTCCATTTAACATCGCAGCTGTTTAAGCTGCAGAAAGAAAAACAGGCTAAAAAGAAAAGCACAAGTCCTTTTGAAGTTCCTGAGCTCCCGAGTGTACAATTTTTAGCATGCTGGGAGGTCAAAAGTTCTCAAAACACAATTTCATTCTACTTCATCTGAGGACTTCAAAATGCTGGCAGAGAAGCGACTGTGCAATCAGCAGCCGAGCCACATTAGTGCCACTCCGCTCCTAAATTTGGTCTGCTGTCAGACACTGAGACTGTGATGTGTGCAGGCGGACAGAAGAAGAGGAGGGCCACCCCCCGCCAGCGCCGCCAGGCAGCCATGGCCGAGGAGGAGGAGGACGTGGAGGCAGAGTTCAACCCGGAGAACCCCTATCAGGTGAGTCACACACGCACACTCTTCTCTCTCCTTCTGCTGTGTTTACGTCCGCTACGGTGTTCCCAACTGTCCGTTCACATCTCAGGCTCTACCTGAGAGGGCTTTTGCTGAGGAGAGTTTCTCACAGCTGTGCGAGCGGCAGCAGATGCCGGGGTCACGGCGGAGGGGCCCGGCGTGTCACTGCAAATCTGAGTGTATGCATGGGTGTTTTCTGTGCATGCGTTTTCTATGTGTGGCTGTCTGAGCCTGTCCAAAGCTTTCCTTTCAGCATTGAGGCTGTATGAATAATTCCACAACACCCTCTCCCTCCTCTGCCGCGGCCCTTTTGCCCTGCTGAGCACACACAGCCTCCTATACATACACACCCTCGTGCCCTCCATCCTCACCCCTTACGCTGGGCCCCATTTTTCCTAATCCCTCTCCCTTCCCGCTCCAAGCACCACCCCCCCTCCACCCTCACCCAACCCCTGCTACACACTCCTGACAACCCACAGAGGGGGGTAAACAGCAAGCGCTCCGTTGAAAAAGAAAATATTTGACAACAAAAACCCACATCTGACAACATCCCCTCCTTCCCATCCCGCCTGTCGGAAATCCATTTTTAATTGGTTTGAAACGAGTCTTCTCCGCTGCTGAGGATGTACATTAGTATCACACGCACACTCTTACCGCTGTCCTGTCCTCCCCACAACCTCCTCTCAGAGAGGCCTCGAGGGCGAACAGGGCACCATGAACATCGACCCCATGCTGGACCACCAGGGCGTGTGCTGCCACGAGTGCCGCCGCAGCTACACCCACTGCCAGAGGATCTGCGAGCCGCTGGGAGGGTACCACCCGTGGCCGTACCACTACCGCGGCTGCAGGGTGGCCTGCAGAATCATCATGCCCTGCAGCTGGTGGGTGGCTCGCATTCTGGGCCTGGTG
Organism: Leiopotherapon unicolor; assembly: GCA_036025355.1. Lineage (NCBI taxonomy): Eukaryota > Metazoa > Chordata > Actinopteri > Centrarchiformes > Terapontidae > Leiopotherapon > Leiopotherapon unicolor. The sequence continues at coordinate 3,029 of JAVQJZ010072959.1, forward strand.
TAGACACCTGCGGCCACCTGGGAGGTGGTAGAGTCCAGGAGGGGAGAAACTCGGAGGGACGGGGTTCAAAGGGGGGAGGGTGGGGGTGGGGAAATATTTAGAAGAAGGTAAGACTGTGATTTCTTTTTGCCACCTGCTGTAGTGAGCTGTTGGTCTTCATAGGAAACGAAGAGCATCAGTAACCATGTCCTGCCATTATAAATACATGGCGCAGAATCTAGGACAGATGATCTCACATGTAAAGGTACGCAGTGGCTGCACAGCGCACAGCTTGTCTTATTAATAAAACATGCCTGCTATCGATTTAGATTCCTCTGAACTGCGGCACGACACGCTGTCAAGAGAACTGAGGTTATGATATGAAACATCCAGCAGACCCGTTTTCACTGAAACACGTCGCCATCCGTAGCCACCTGCGTTGATTTCAAACATGTATAATGCCACCCATTTATCTATAGGGAGCGTAAGCTTGTATTTATAGTGCTGGTAATCACCTCCTCCGCTTCTCTGCTTTTCTTGATGTAAATAAATGTATAGGGGTGCAAAGTATTTCTACAGCAGTCTGCTGGCTTAAATAGCATCCGCTGTTTGTTTAACTTTTCATCGCTCCAGTGAGAAATATTTTTGACTCCTGTGTTTTTTAACTTTCCTCCACCTATTTTGTCTCCATGAGCAGCTCTCTCATTAAAACGACATACTGTACGCTCGCTCTCAGAAGTTCTGATCTAAATGTGTTTTCATCTGCATTGAAGAAGCCATCTCAAAGTGCAATATCATCAAATAAACTTTTTTAAGTAAACACTGAAGTGTAACTTGTCTTTTTTTTTTGCCAAGGACTTTATATCCTATTTGTAATTAATATTGCCTATAAGTTATTGTTGGGTTTATTTGGGAAACACCCCACCCCCCAACACACGCTCTCTCTCTTTTGCACTCAAAGACACAGTTTTGAAATGTGTCACATCTGGTAGCTGCTCCAAAGGGATGAGCAGAATGAAGTTTCCAGAGTTCTTTAATGTTGAGAGTTGCAGCTCTAGAACTCTTTAATGAGACTAAAGACTCTGTAGCCGTCACGCTCCCAGATCTTACCCACGATGCAAAGCGCTTAGCTCCTTTTGATGTCACAGAGCCGCCTCAGGCAGGGGTAGGGGGTAAGGATGGGGGCGGTGTGTTTGTGTGTGTCAGGGATAGTGGAGGAGTGTGTGTTTGTGTGTGTGTGTGTGAGTGTTATGAAGCTAAGAGTTCCATCCAGAGCCACAAACGGGTGTTTGATCGTCACGAGAGATGAAACGATGTGTGATGAATTTAACACTTAACTCAGTGTGAGAGGCTTGATGATGCGGTTAGGAGGCTGATCCATATTAATGCTCTCTTGCCGCGGCAGGACGCCTCCTCACAGTAACAGCTGCCGCATAGATGTGGTAGGAGAACAGGGGAGGTGGCCCGCTCTCCCCCCCACACCTCCGACTGTAAATCACCACCCCACCTCAGGGCTGCATCCAGGCCAAAACGACTCCGGGCGCTCCCATCTTGATACCAATCAAACCGCGATACGCGAAAAAAGAACCCCGTCCTCGAGCCGTGAGCCATATCTGAACCACCCGCGCTCATATCAGCGGTGCCACATTTCATTCCTCCCAGCATGTAATCACGTCATAATATGTTGTCGTTTTTGCATCTGAGGGTTTCCTTCTCAAGACATTCCAACCTGTCTGATGCAGTTTCCAGAGACGACAAACCATAAAACACGAGACAAAGTTTGTGAGCCAAACCACAAATCTTTTATTTACACTGAAGCTTGAATCACACTGAGGGAACAGCCCGGTGCTAAGCCACTGGCTGACATGTCACACAGATTCCAGACAAGTCAGTTTGCAGAGTATTGCTATTGACTTTTTACTCAGAGTACAGGAGAAAAACTGCGTGAGCCAAGAAATGCAAATCGTAGTTGTCCTTTGAACATTTCAACTGTTTTTTCTTTTTAACGTTTTTTATACAAGTGTTAATAACAGGGAGTCATAAAAGGCTCCCAAATAGAAAGGCTGTAGGCGTCTTTTATATTTTTGAGAAAACCAGGAGAGGCAGAGGAGAAAAGAAGAATGATGCTCTAAAACCAAATCGGAGAGTTGAACTGGGACATTTCAGGTCTGTCAGTCACATTTAAATCTGGACCACGGGCCTTAAAAAATTGGGTATCGTAACTCAATCTGTTATTATTGCAGATTATTCAAATGAACTGACCCCATCTGGTTATAAGTTATGGAGAGAGAGAGAGAGAGAGAGAGAGAGAGAGAGAGAGAGAGAGAGAGAGAGTAGGCCATGGCTGGTTCTATCACGAAAAGTGGGAACATGGAGGCTCCCTGCACTTAGTGAAAAACACCAGAGCAACAGCACTACTGAGGGAAGAGGAGGAAGTGGACGGCCACAGAGAATGCAGAGTGGCGAGGACTCCCGCTGGAGCTCAGATGGACAAATGTGAAGAGAGATGATTTTCAAACAGAGAGGTGAAAAGAGAGTGAGAGAGAGAGAGGGAGGGGGAAGGTGCTCAGTACTTCTTGAACTCCACGTCGTCCGGTGGGCTCATGTCCACCTTTCTCTTGCCCACATCTTTCCAATTGGTGCTCAGGACTGTACCACCTGACTCCATCTGCACAGGGAGGAGACGCAGAGGGAGAGATCACTTCAGTGGAACGATCTGTCATTTCATTAGTACAGTTGTTACGCAACACCTTCTCCCTGCTTCAAAATGCTTAGGGCTCAGATAAGTCTACTGCACTGATTGCATAAGTATTAATGAACAAGGTAGAGGTTTTTTTTTCTAAATACCAGCAACTAATTCTAATTTCATTATAAGCTGAAAAGTCAAATAATTCAAAATGTGGATTTTCACATAAGCCGACCTTTATTTTGCTAAAGGTCTTCTGCCTCAAATGCACACAAGATGAAGTATGAATGTTACAACATTATCAGCTTTAGCTTTTATGTTGGAAATGACAACAAATCTTTTTCCAAGTGTATTGTTGTGCTCCATGACATCTTATTGTTAATGACACAGATTCACCCCAATCATCAATCAACATTTAGCTGCAATCACACATCCTTCTGTACGCTTAAACGCACTCTCACTGAAGTTCATTAACTAGACAATCTGTCACTGCAGCATCAGTCCACACTGTGTGTGCTGTTCTCTTCTCTATTACAATAATGTGTGTGTTCATAAAAACTAATGTGGCTTTACCGCTTTTGTGCTTTAATTAAGAGAGATTCTGGTAGTTTTCCACCTGGGTCTCATTTACATAACTTTGGCTGTTTGTGCGCATGTGTGAGGCTGTGGGTCACTGTCAGCTCAGGGTGTGGAGGGATTCAAAACAAGTAAGAGCAAAGGCTGATTATTCATGTTAGACTGTATGTATCAAGTCAAGTCAGGTCAAAATATCATTTAATGAATACTATTTATGACCGAATATACCTGAAAACCTGTCAAATCATCCTCAGCTGTACTTTGCATAAAGCAACCAGATAATGAACTGGGAATATTGTGTTTCCTCACTTGGACAGGAAAAGGTGCATTGATGAAAAGAGCGTGCTCAGGTGCTTTAGGGTTGTTTTTTCTCTGACTGCGTGTTGGGCTTAAACAGGCTGCAGGGGTGACTCAACATGATGGCTCTCCTGCTTTCTAACATGTTCTTTACTCTCTCACTCAGATGCAAGCTCAGGTACCGAAATTCAGCACCATTTCATTTCACTCTGTAACGTGATTCGGTCAGTACTCTAATTAGCAAGTGTTCGCATGCATACAGACTGAACTAAGATGGTGATATTGTGCATCAGCATGTTAGTGTTGTCACTGTGTGCACTGTCAGTAGTCTTATTATGACATATGGTTTACCTCTTTTGATGTAGAGGTGTGTGTGTGAAGTGTTTGTTATTAGTAGCAGGTGGATAACCAAACAGCCCAGGTAGATCCCTGTGCAGTTAGCAAAAACATGAGACAACTTTCTTCTTTCCTTTTCTCAGAAGGTTCTGTGTTGCTTTGAGAAGGGCTGGAAATTAAAATGTAAGTTTGCTTTGAAAGTATATGCTGTTTTATTGGAGTTCAGTATCCCCAATCTCTAAAGCTCATAAAAACATCCGTCAATTTAATCTCATAGGATTCTTGCGTGCAAAATATGCTTGACTACAAGCAGTTTCAGCCATGCCGATTTAAAAGAAATAAATAAATGAATATAAACAGAAAAATAAAAAACCTGATGTCATTAAAGTAGAAGTAACACTTACAAAGGACTTGTTCATGGCTCGCTTGACCTCGTCTGAGCCATCGCAGTAGATCTGCTGGAAGAGCTTGTTGAGCGCTGCGTCTCCCTCCAGCTTCTCACTTTTCTCCTCCTCACTGATGTCCACCACCATCTTGTCCCATTTGCGGGAGTAGTGGGACGATGTTGGGTACTGATCTGATGGAGAAAGGAAACGGTGTCAGAGAGGCCACGGTTCAAAGAGTTTGAGCTGAGAGCAGGTCAGAGAGCTTTAAAGCAGCTCAGAGCTCTTCAGTCTCTGGAAACGTCTTCCTGCTGTTGTGTATTCATAAATGTCTTTATTTGAGATTTTTAATGAATGCAGTTTAAAACCTCGACTTCTATCACCCAATCACACAAATAAGATGTATTAATTTTTCTCACTTTGCTACTGAATCATCTGACTCAGACGCTGAAGGATCACATTGTGATTTGATTTCTATATTTTCTGGAGGAAATACGCCCACTGTAATCCCAACAAGAGACGGAGAGCGGGGAGTGTAATCCAGACGGAGATTTACATAAATACATCAGCAGATGCACAGTAGACATATTCAGGCCAAACGCGGACATACGGCAATGTGATCCCGTAAAATCAGATGTCAAGTATCGTGTTTTAATGTAACAGTAGTCAGAGTCATAAGCAGGCACTTATAAACAGGGCGTCCTGGAGGCTGAGCTGGCTGCACGGAGAGGATAGTTTGGCTGCCCACTTAACTTTTACACCCCCCTTCGCACATGCACGCACACACACTTACATAAGTAATTAATCCTGTCAGTAATAGGAATGTGTGGGCTAAAATACTGAGTCATATGCTGCTGTCATACCTTTCCCTCTCCCTGCCTACTTTCGCTGTCAGACTAATGAAAGACTCTAGCAGGGCTCGACTGCCCACTCTCATTTTAGTGCAGAACAGACAAACACGGGAGCTTATATTGATCTTTGCAGAGAGGGAGAGGGAGAGAAAGAAAGAGAGGGAGAGAGGGAGAGAGAGAGAGAGAAGAGCAATAAGAAGAGGTAGACGGAGAGTGAGAGAGAAATGAGAGCGGAGACACGAGGACGGTTGGGGGGGAAAAGAGCGTAAATGCCGAAGTTGTGGACTGACTGGGATTGAAGTGTTTGATGTTGGTCTCCTGTCCTTCTCCCTCCAGCTTCTCCCATCTGATGGCGTCTGTCTTCTTCATCTTGAACTCCACCTGACAGAGGAGAAGAGAGGAGCGATAAGGAGGAGTTGGGGGGGGGGGGGGGAGAGAGGGGAACAAGGGAGATAACAATGTTTAGCAAAATGGTCGTCTTTGGCGCGCGGGACAAAAATAACGCTTCCATTAGAGTGACATCTTAAAAGTACAGGACATCAGATCATTATTGAGGCCAGAGAGACTGTCTGTTCAGAGCCGCCGTCAACTCAGCCTGCGTGTGTGTGTGAGAGAGAGAGAGAGACATCAGGGATATGCGGGGGCACAGCTCAATCTCGAACCTCACTGACAGACATACTGCACTAACGAGATGCCTGTCAGCCAGAGGGCCAGTGTGAAAGACGGAGCGAGCGGGATGGAGGTGTGTGTGTGTGTGTGTGGGGAGATCCTAATTCCACACAGCAGCATCTGAACCAAATCATTACACCGGGAGAACATGGGAGAGGAGGAAAACAATGAGGGGAGAGAGGACATGGACACACGCTTTTAATGCTGAGCTGCATTGACAGGGCACATACCAGCGAGACACGCGAGCTGTGGCGCCATTCCCCCCCTCCACCCCGCAACAAATACACACAGCCTACTGCCCATTAACGGTGCGTGTGTTTGATATGTGTGCGCGAGAGAGACAGCGCTGGTTATGTCGGCGCAATTAAGGAACATTTCTGCTCTGCTGGGCGATGTGATGATTCATTTATGAGGGTGCCAGAGGAGAGGGGGGAACCAAGAGGTAGGCAAGGTTAGAGCTGAGGAGGCAGAGAGGCTGACTGGCACTGAGTGAGGCGCGAGCGAGGGGTGCAGATTGAAGGAGGTGCGACAGCGCAATCGTGGGCTGCTTGCTCCACCGGGGTGACGAGCCAGTGTGCAAGCCGCAGCGGCGGCACACTGATGGATCGCTTTGGTACGTGTCAGCGCTTTCTGCCCCGCAAAGGGCCTCGTGCGCGGAGAGGCATCTGTGCAGTGTCCGAAATTAACTTTTTGGCTCATCTGCGTAGGGCTGAGAAACTAAAAAAAGGAGATCTCTGCTGAGAATACAGGTTACTGCCCGAATAATTCACATTCATTCTTCAAGAGAAATATGCCACCTAACTTTCTGAAAGTTTCCAAATAAGAGTGCGATTTTGTGCCTTAAGTTAAATTCGGACACGCGTCCCCCACACAACTTTACCACATCAGCACTGGGGGCTGTGTCTGACAGATTCAGCAATTTTCCAGAAAACAACAGACCGACATTTTACATGTGTTTCACTGAATTCAAAAAGAGACTGCCTGAAAAAGAACAAACAAAAACAAAGTCAAACGTGTTGAAATAAAAGATATTTTAATCATAACCCAACTTTTAAAGTAGGTATACTCTACGTACAGAGAATAAAGAATAAAACATGTCTGAGTCACCACTGCAAACATGAGAGTTTTGAGAGGGGAGTTCAGGATCAGTTTAAGCACAGATATTAGATTTGATTCAGTCTGTATTTGCATGCAACTCTTGGATGGATCATCAACTCAGAAGATGAGCAACTGTTTTAGAAAACATCCGGTACTTTATACTTACTTTATAAATATTTAGGTATAAGACTAAGAGCACAATAATGTAAGGAGAGAAGTGCGATTTACAGCGTGCATTTAGCATTACGTGTGTAGACAGTAAACA
>JAVQJZ010072972.1:0-11860 GCA_036025355.1 Leiopotherapon unicolor
TACAGTCAGATTTGGTCTGAGTACCAACAGTACACTAGGCTTATTGTGCAATATTAAAACAACAAAATGGATGGAAGATTTCAGGGGCAGTCCTCTTTGGAAGATTAGTATAATTGCTCTATTTTGATCTACTAATACTTAGATGTGAAAACAGACACACAATAGCACGCCCTCTCATTAAGCAACAGGTTATAAAGCATTTCAACAGCGCTCCATGCCAAACATTTTCTCTCTTCTCCTTTCTTTTTCTCTCTCCCACACACACTTACACACACACACTTGCACAAAACCAAATACAGTTTCCCTCTTTCTATCCGTGTGTGCCCTTTTTTCTTAATTTATTCTTGTGAACTCTGCAAAAACTCAGAAGAAGCCCCATGACTTCCCAACCAATAGGTTCAAACCATTTCAAACAACAACAGAATCACACCCACAGTATAGCAGGGCTCACATGCCAGAGGCTTGTTTACAGATATGAATATTTTTTTTAAAAAATCCTGTTGTTGTGGAGTCAAGACAAGCTCACCCTGTTATCGCTGTAGTCTGTCTGCAGTTCCTACCGTCTAGCAACTTAAATGTCAGTCAATATCAATATTCACCGACTCTCCAATAAGCCTGTATTTCGACACAGTGTGCAAGCGCGCGTTCACAATCCCATATGTGTGATACCGCACCGAGCCATCGCTGGCAGATGATCTTACAATCACGCCAACTTTAAAAGGCACACAGTAGGGCACAGTCACAGTTGCAGCTCTTCCAGAGTCCCTACAGTAAAATGATGACAGCACATTGAAGTGAGCAGTTCTGCCATAACGTCAATACTTTTTACAGCAACAACTGTGCAGGAAAGCGTAAAAAATGTCCACCTGTTTTAATGAAACTGTACTTCTAATTACTGTGTTGATTACTCTGACTGCGATCGAGACTGACTCTTGATGATATTCATTAGTTTGCACCTCTCTTATTAATGTATTCACAGTATCAACAGCAAGCTGAGGAGTATTTAAGTGACAATTGACTTTTTACAAAACGCAATTATATCAGTTCAACTAAACTCCTAATTACATGCTTAGTTAGTCCTGGTGCGACACAAAATTTGCAAACTCTCATTGTGAGTTTGAATGATCTCTCTTTTACTGATCGGGTGATAAACAGAATTTCGTGTTTTTCGGTGTCTCTTCAAAGTCTGACCCGAAGTCAACAACTGTTGGAAAAGTAATGAACTGCAGATTTGGAGAGATTTTTCTTTTTTATTATGAGAGAAGATTTGGCTGACAAGAACTCCTTTGCAATTTGCTACAACAGCTGAAGAAAAAGTGAGGAGAATAGTAAGAAATCATCTTTGGTTTATACATTGTCTGCACGACACAGAGACTCTCACTCCCGTCAACACACAACTGATTTGATTTATTAGGCTTGAGGGCATTACTTTAGATGAACTGCCTCGAATCTCTGCTACTAGGAGAAGTGACAGCTACAAGAGTTCAATTTCAAAGCTGTAAAACATTTCGCAATGTTTCATACCGTTTGGAAACACTCTCAACCTTCATCACATCTTCCAATTACCTCACAACAAAACATTATCTTGTCATCTAAAAGTTTTCGGCCGCCAAGAGGAAACCAGCTGAGTAGCATATGAGCGCAGTAAAGCTCTGACTCTGATTGGCCCGGTTTGCGACACCTCCACTTACTAGTTTCCTGAGGGGAATCTCTTTGAGAGACTTGGTAATGAACTCTCTCAATGATTTTTATTGGCTATGTTGTTGACTTGCTCAGCCATGCATAAGGAAGTAATGAAACCAAACTACACTGAGGGAGCAGGAGCATGGCGTCCCTTCAATCACCTAATAAATGTTTACTGTCAAACTCATTTTGGTAGAGATTATTGTGAATGTCTCTGGTGAATATATGGAGAAAGTGCCTGTATATTAACAAGAATTTTGTCATATCATACTTTTAGAAAAACATCAACTGTCGCCTTAAATATATTTTGTGGCTCAAAGCTTTATCCAACATTTCATTACTGAAGTTTGAAATGCATATTACGTCATATATAACCCTCAGAAAAATATCAACAGGTCCTCTGCTCCCTTCTGAATCAGAAAATGTGATTAATTACTGTGATAAATGTAATTAATATACAAGAGAGTGAATGCAGAAGTTCAAAAGCAAATAAGGAAGCGAGTGGAACAAAACAGTGACCAGAATAAAAATACACAGAGGAAAGTGCCTGTGTCAGCTGGAGAAAACGTAACCGCACATGTCCACACACATCGTCACTGTACGGCCTAATGGGTCAACAAACATGGAAGACAAGAACCAAACTGGGCCTGTAACTCGTGCGTGTGTGTGTGTGTGTATCTGTGCACATAAATCTGTGTTTGTATGACTTTCACACCTGTGTGCGGTTTCCTCAAGTGAGAGGACCTGGGTTCATGGCAGCCGCAGAAGCTTCCTCTCTCTTGAACGGAGAGCGTGTGTCTCGCCCTCCTCTCCGACTGCTCCGGGTTGGAGTGGCAGCCCTCGCTGCGCACCACGCACGCCTCGCTCTCGCTGGTGGTCTCGGTGGCGTAACCCGCCTTCCTCTCCTCCTCCAAAGGCTCCTTCCTCTGCTCCGCTGCCACCTCTCCCCTCGCTTCCTTTCTCTCCTCCTCCCTCTCCTTCCTCTCTTCCAGCGATTGTTCCTGCAGGGGAAGGCAGGGCACAGCTGTCTCGGGCTCTGACAGGGAAATGGCGGTCTCGTAGTCCGTGTTGTTGGCCGTGCTGGTGTCGGGGAGGAGAGGTTTCTCGGTGCTGGACTGGGCTGGAGTGAAGAAAACCTGAAGGGAGCACGTGTCAGAACATACCGTGATTCAACAGCATTTCATAAACATTTAAATACAGCAACTGTGAACTCCAATGAGACAAAACAGCCATCTTACACCTTCAACATGCATTTAGTGAGTGGATATTTGCGTCCTCAGACAGCGGGGGCACATTCAGATAACACAGTCATACAATATTTACTATTCAGCAGCTCAAGTACAGAGCTTTGTCTTTGCCAATGATACACTGGGTGAACTGTCTCCTTTCTGGAGTTCCCTTTCCTCCACAAGGAAATAAAACTGAATATATTCTTTGAAGAAGGAAAAGTTGTGAGCACAAAGGTGTGAAATGTGGAGGGCAGTTTGCAGACATGCGTACGTTTTCTTTTTCATGCCTTAGCTCTTTCAATAAAAAGGACTTTTCATGCCCGGTGCTCAATTTTTACGCCACATTTCACAGATTCCCAATAGTGGTCGTAAATATTCCTCCTTTATGTTTTTTTGTTCACGACATCCAAAGGCACCTGTTGCTGTGTTGTTCTTGAAGCGCTAATGTCTTATTATTATAAAGAAATTCCTGTTTATGCAAGCAAACAGATTTATTAGAAATATAATTTAGCATGCTTCTCAAAAAGTTGCATTTTTATTGTGATTACAAGGAAGCTGTTAAGAGACGATTAAATCATTTGACTTGAGCACCACAGAGGACTTAAGAGCATAAAAACAAGCTACCTGGGAGGTAGAGACAGCCACGCTGAAGTTCTCTGGAGCAGGCGGGGGCTCAGGTGGAGTTGTGTCTGCAGCCACAGAGGCAGGTCCCGGGGCAAGACCAGATCCAGGGCTGGGAGCCGGCAGAGCGTCCACCTCGGACACAGAGTCCTCCGTGATGGGGATGAACTCGGATGGGGTGATGGCTGTGGTCCGGTCCTCTGATATCATCGGGGACTGGAGCGAGCTCTCACCACCGGCACCGAGTTCGCCTGGCCACGACCCCGGAGTGAGCCCCCCGGGAGTGACGGTGGTGGAGCTCGGGGGTTCGAGGTTCACCTCTGGAGGTCTGTGGTGATCGGAGGTCCGGGAGAAGCGGTGGTGGGCTGAGAAAGATTTGGGCAGCAGCTGTTTCTTCTGCCGCGACGACCGTTTGTTGGTGTTGCTGCCGCCGCTGTAATCGTCGAGGAACCCGGAGTCGTCGCCCTCATTTGCCCCCGAGCCGCTGATGCAGTTTATGAACACATTTCGATTGGCTGAGGAAGAGGACGCTTTGTCAAAATCCTCAGTCTGAGAGCGTGTGATTTTCTTTTGCCTGTGGCTGCCAAAACCAAACGAGTGGCGTGACTTGGGGCGTCCGCCACCATCGCTGAACCCTGTTGACACTGATGTTGTTATAGTCTGCTGGTTGTTTCCGTTGGCGTCGGTGCCCTGTGACAGCGGAGGCGTGAGGTTCAGGTTGATGGGCTGGACACGCGGCTCGCTGTTCCGTTTGGCCGCGAAACTGAGGGACGGAGTGCGGAAAAGGCTCCGGCGTTTCCCCGTGCTGCCGGAGCTGGAGTTGGTGCTGGAGGGCGAAGAGCTGTGGACGCCATTTCCCACGCCGCCTGAAGACGGGGAGGAAGGGAGGGACTCCTGCCTCTTACTGCTGCTGCGCCGGAAGATCGGCAGGCGGGACACGAGCGTGGAGCGGCGTGAGCCTGATTCACCCATCTAGAAGCCGAGGCAGAGGGGAACTCTGAGGACACAAACAGAGACAAAAATCATTGAACATACATAACACACATCGACATGGATCCACATTCAACATACACAGACAAAACCTGGCCAATACACAACAAAATGGAAGAGCACACAGTACTTTTTTTTTAATCAATACAGGGAGCTTCAGTGCACAGACTGTTTGAAGTGAGAAATCTCACACTGGGGGATCACATTTCCCACGGCGAATGAGTCAAAACAAGTTACTGCTGCATCTTTACGCTGCAGATGCTTCTCTTGCGAGTGGTGCTGGTGTCGTACGTGATGGATTTTCGCTATGCAGGCACTGGTAATGCATGTGTAAACACAAACGGCGTTGTTTACTCTGTTGCTGCTAGACTAGCTCGCTGTGAGGGAAAACATTTCAAAATACAACTGCCTTTTTTGTGTGTTTTTCTTCCATAGGTATAAAGCAGTTATGAACTTTGAAAATACCCAGCATACTGAAGATGCCTGGCTGAGGTGAGGTTCTGTTTCTGAAACGTCCATACGTGATAAGAGTACAGATAGGACGAATGCTATCACTTGGATACGAAAGGTCACAAGAAGAGAAGCTGAATTTCTCATGCAGTCAAATGGCACTTTTAATCCTAAACCTCCTATTTGCCATCTGACATATTAAAGAGAGATAATTTTTTTAATAGATTTGTGATGAGGTAAAACAACTTTATCCAAAAATCACAAACCCCAGTCAGCCTGAGAGGACTTACGCTGCAGCTCAGCCTTAATCTGATGTAAAGAACGTCTGCACGTGCATGTGAGCGCCGCAGGTACGAGACCTGGAGGCTTGACTTGACCTGAGGCGAGACATATTACAGTTCACTCAGTTTAAAGCTCGTAAGACAGCTAAATCATGACAGAGACAGTACTGAGGGAGAGCGAGAGAGAGACAGTGAGAAAGAGACAGAGCTTACAATACTTACTACAATAATTTAACTTTGCAGTGGTGCTCACTGCTCACATGAAAAAGTTTTGCTTCTTATCAAGTCCTGTTTCTCTGAGCTCCCAAAACATTTTATTTAGGTTTTGCTGAAACAGATTACCAACTTGTCTGAAAGTGCAACCTGCAAGAAGGGACTAAAGGAAAACAAAGATCACCATCTTAGACCAAAGCTCCCTGACAGAAGAGAAATATTAACAGCAATCTCGGACAAAAGAGCAACAACAAGTCTTCATTTCATGGCCCGCGGCTCTGCTTCACCTGGGATATTAACTGTCTGCCCCCCTCACCTGCACTGCCTATTTTTCAGTGACAGAACACAAGGCCTCATTTCCACAATTTTACCTTCAACAAGCCTCTCAGTTAACGCCGGGTTATTGTCTAACTGCTTGTAAAAAAAACTGACCAAAGTCCCGTGTGCCGAGCAGCAGACGTTCGTCTGTGTGAATACTCACGTTTCCATTGTTTCCTGTGACTAATTAGCCAAACAGTGGCCGCGCGTTTTTTGTAATGCTGAAGAAGCCGCCTCTGTGAGAGCTACTGAAGTGTTTTGTTTTCGATCTCTGTGTAATAAGCTTACATTAACACCCTTTACCGGAGTGGCTTACGAGTGTGTGTGTGTGTCACCTCCTTGAAAGTAAATTTGAACAAGTTCTAAACACACAGGCGCTATTTTCATATCAAGTCACCTCAGTGTAATACACAGACAGACATAAATATTGTCAAAGAGGAACGAGGCCAAATACATAACGGTGATGAAATGGTAAACAATGAAGTCACGCACATAACAAAATGGTAATATACTTCACTTTCTGGTTTGTCAAACGCTTTGAAATATATTTTGATTGTCTTTTTTTTTCTTTTTTTTTTTTGGATGAGACAGCAGTTCTTTGTTGCTCAGCTTCTTATCACCATGCTGCAGCCATCTGACCAGGTCATGGCTCTCTGACCTGGCTCATTAATACAGTGTAAGACATCCAACTCATTTAAGAGGGATTAAAATAGATTGAGAACTCTTGTTATTTACCTTTCCGGTGAGGAAAACTCTTATAAGCAGTGGCTTCAAGGTGTCAAGTCTTAGGAGGAATAAACATTTGCATGCTCAAGTTACTGACTGTGATTGGAGGAAAGGTGCAGTTGTTTTTTGGCAATATGATACAGATACATGATGATCCGATGCACCGATGACAGCAAAACACTTCTCGCTGCCAGAAAGGTCTGAACAAAAAAAAGAGGTATGACAGAGGTAGTGTTGCACTGAAGCAGGTGTTTACTTCCTCACTGTTTCGACCGCTGCACAAGAAGTGAGACTCCCTGTGTTAGAGAAGCAGAACTTCACCTCATCTCAGTTCCTCCTCCAATTGCTCTGCGCTGCAGGCGGCGATACGGCTGCTGTGTGAAATAACAAAGTGAGGAACTAACACTGTAGCATTTGCAACTCCTGTTCGAGCAGGGACTTGACTCAAATATATTAAACTCACTCAGAGTTGACTGGATGAACTCATTTCTAAACTTTTCTAAGCATTTCTATGATAATAATATATAATAATAATAAAATGCTCACTCAAGGAATGCTGCTGATATTGATTGGTACATAACTCAATATAAAGCAGAAACATAAGAGCTGCATCAGGACACCCCTAACAGGCTTTGGCTATTAAGTATTAACTTAAAGAGTTACTATTTATATTATCAGCTGCGGTTGGCAGCCATCAAGATAAAGCTAATTTACTGCCACAGCTCTCAAAGCGAACAGTAACTGCAACATCAGCCAACTTTCAATTTCAAACACACACTGTTTCATTGACATTTTAGCACACAACTGCACAAAATATGTTGGTAACACACTGTTTTAAAATCAATAGCTCCAGGACTTCACGGGAGCCTCCTGCCATGCTTCTAATCATCACAACATACGCCAAATAAAACCAGCTTAGCTCGAAGTCTGTGCGTTCCTGCTCTGCTGTGCAGTCTGTGTTGACTTATCAATACCCTCTACAGCCACACCAGTTATGTAAAAAATGTGAAGGCTAATGTATGGCTCTCAGCACAGTTTCACACTCACACATGCCGATGACTGCTTGTCAGTGTGAAACGATTAAAGGTGTGTATGGGCTGTGAATAACTGGGTGTTTCCTATAAAACAGGTTCTTGATCACTTTCACAATAGTACGTTATGTGAACCGTATGTTTCTGCTGCATGTAATGGAAGATGACATTTTAAGCAACGCCATGCCGATGTTCGCACTGAGCGGCAGCAGAAAACAACATACGAGCCTTCACAGTTTCCTGGTGACCGATATGACATCTCCAGATTAGTTTAATCAGATGTGACACTGCGGATGTGAGGATCAAACAGAGGCAGGTATTCACCGCTCGTCTAACTCGCTGAGATAAAATGAAAATAAAAAGACCAGGAAACAGGAAATGTTCCCAAAAAACAGATTCCCAGATTATAACTCATTTATTATCATTTTAACATATCATGTATCTCTTATGCCTTATGTTGTCTTTGTGCGCTTTATGTATTTGTGTGTAGGTTTGTGGACACAAAATTGTTCTCACATTCGGCAGGCGTAACAAACCGTGAA
Organism: Leiopotherapon unicolor; assembly: GCA_036025355.1. NCBI lineage: Eukaryota > Metazoa > Chordata > Actinopteri > Centrarchiformes > Terapontidae > Leiopotherapon > Leiopotherapon unicolor. The sequence goes on from JAVQJZ010072972.1 coordinate 8,085, forward strand.
CTAACCTGAACGAGAGGATTCCTTTTTAACCACATGACGAATGTAATTTCTCACCATTCGTCCAACAGAAGTATCTGACAACCACCTTAACCACAAAAGAAACCAAACCAACCACTCAACTTCATACTTAAAAACAACTCTGATCATTCAGACTATACATCCCATTATGTGAACGCCAGTTTGAGATACTGTGTGTGGTGACAATAATAAAAGTCAGCTGTGGACGAGAGCTCACCGCGCTGCAACTTGAGAAAACACATGCAAATAGATAAAAACAAGCAAAGCACGAGCCGCGGCTTTGACGACACGTACGAAAAACATTCTCCACAAAAACAAGCACGCTGTGAAATGGAAAACTGCTGCAGATCAAGAAATACTCAGAGACATGAACACAAACACAGGAGACACTGACAATGTTGAGGTGGACATTTGCCGAAAAAGAATTCAATTTCCTGAACAGAGAAAATATTTCAGTTCACATAAACACAGAAGTCTGTCTCAGACATGTAATAGATGAGTAGTAACACAATAGTAGTTTAAAAGGTGCCTTTGAAATCCCTTCCTGCAAGCCACTCGAAAAAGTTTCCACAACCACCCTCCTGCCAAGACAACGAGCCCTGATCAATCTGAACCCCAAACAGAAAATAAACATTTGAATTGCAGCATCTTCGGCCGTTTCTTTTTTATCTGTTCACTGCGATTCAATCACAACTATATCTGTTTATTTGGAGTTCATACGGCTGTAGTAGGCCAGATTAATCCAGCTGACGTGTGACTGGGTAGATACAGTGAATATTTATTGATTTTGGTATACCAGTTTTGAAACTGCCACTCACCGGAGACGGATGAAGGAGGAACTACGATACAAATGACCCCAGCGGTTGTAACAAAGTGCGGCTGTTTGATGATGTGCGAATGAAAACCCTGTTTCCCATTTACAATGTGTGAATAACAACCAGACAGGCGGAGATATTGACCGAATCTGCCAAAAAAGCCTACTGGATGAATTGCAGACTGCACCTTTAAGTCAATAATTATTATTATCATTATTATTATCATCAGAGCTTAAAGTCACAAAGAGCTACAAGTGACAGTACTGAGCTGTCATTATAATCTAACAACAATACATTGTCCTGAACGGTGTCATGGCAAACGCTGTGACTGAACAATAACTTTGTATGCAAACACAGCAAACACACACACAGTGTTTCTAACAGCTGACCATGCAGGATTCAATTGAACTAAATGAGACAGAATGAATACCTGCAGGATGAACTGAACAGAAATAAAAAGTGTTATATTTGGGCTTTTTATTATACATCTGCAGCGTCAATGTCTTTGCCTTTACAGCTGAATAATAACAAATACACTACCTTTAATTATAAAAATCTTTGGGGTGTCCCTTTAAGGTTTTGCAGCTCATATTTCCAGCATGCACATACAGTGGCACCTTGCACTGATGGGAGATTGCTGTGTGTGTGTGTGTGTGTGTGTGTGTGTGTGTGTGTAGCATCAACACCACAACAATGAATGGGCCTCTGCGTGTTGTTACAGTATCATTTATATTTATCACAACACTTCAAAAAGGCCTGGATACATTATTTCATTTATCATCATTATCATCATTCCCTACATGCTCCTGCTGCATCCGGTTATAAAGAGATTACGTTACAGTTTTGCATGCAGAGATTTTTCACGCATGCAAGCAGCTGTCAAACAAAAACACAGAGACGTCAGCGACAACCAGGAGCTAACCGGCTAACGTCGACCTGCCGAGAGATAAATTACACAAACGCAGCTTTCCTCGGTTTTCCCAGCCGGACCGGAAAGGTCACCGGTGCTCGGTGCGAGGCAGCGTCCGGCGGTGGTGAGCGGGCAGGCGGGGAGCGGAGCACACAGGCGCCCCTGAACGCACCTTACCTTCGGCGGAGTCTCTACGGAGGCCTGGAGAGAGGAGGAGAGGGGTGGGGGTGTATCTTCGCGTCGCAGGTGACCCTACATGAGAGTGTGTGAGGAGAAAAAAAGAGGAGGGGGTGGTTGTTGTTTCCGCAGCCGGCTGGAGGTAGCACCTTGTGGGCTCGCTGACGCCAGATATTACACCTCCGTGACGTGGAGCCTCCTTTTCCTCCTTCGCCTCTTCCGCGTTGCGACGGCAGGCCGCAAAGCGTGCGCGGCGTGACGTCCCTCCTCCTTCTCCTCCTCCTCCTCCTCCTCATCATCTTCATCATCCAACAGCAGCTCAGCATCCCTCAGCAGGTGGAGGGATGGCTTCAGTGTCTCTGTCACACATCAGTCCTCTGAATATTGTGTTGCATCCCAAAATAATAATATTATTATTGTTATTATTATTATAACAATCATAATATTATTAATAGTAACAATAATAAAAATCATCTAGAATGTTTGAATCCCTCAAATGGAAATTTGGGTTTAGTTTTTACATTGTGTTTGTTATTGGGTACACACATGCCAGAAACATTCACACACACATGCAAGATCTCAGCATGTGTTAGTTGGAGATATGTGTCATTTGAGGTGTGGTGCCTTGCTCCAGATACCAGTCCACAGTCAATATACACTGAAATAATGTGGTAAATGTATTACTTTCTCTGAGGCAGACAGCTGTTGTATCCTTGTAATAGTTTATCTGAAAAAAAAAACATTTTATTGCTCAATGTTGATCGTGAAAAACAGGTCAAATATTTCATTCAGTGTGAATCACTCATATATCAAGATTCAGCACCTTCCACTTTTTATGTGTTATTTCAAGGTTACTCAACCATAATCTAAAAGTTCATGTCTGCCTTAAACAAATAAGGAAACAGCAAAACCTTCAAATCTAAGTGTGAAAGGAATATTTTACCTACTTTTTGGTTCTGTATCTGCCTCTCCTGTCATTCTCCTCATCTTGTAACCTAATTTATCAGAAGAAATACAACATATACATGCCTTTTTGCCACAAAAATGTACAGACAGTTACCTTGAGGTCTAATAATTGGCCACTCAGGACACACTAGTGTAGGTTGTACCTCGAGGGACAGAAACTGTACCTTAATTTCTAAAAGCGTACAGTGGATGGATCATCCTCCGGTCAACAAGCCACAGCTGAGCTACTGCTGCTGTAAATAAGCGGTACTCATTATATCAAATACACACATTATAGTTATTTAGTGCTTTGACACAAAATTAGTGAAAACAAAAGCAGGAGGCTACAAATTTACAGCAAAATCCAGTCATAAAAAATAAATAAAATTTAAAATCTGCACTTGAGGCAACAAATCGGTCATTTGTTTGCACATAACACTTAGAAATGCAGAATTTGCAAAGGTATGAGCTCATTATTTTGTGTATTTGTCTGAGAACACACTTTAATGTTTCAACATGTAAAGACCAGAGCTAACTTAAAGACCAGCATGTAACATGTAAAGACCAGAGCTTCACGAACTGTGTGATATGTGTGATGCAGATCATGTGTGGAGGCGGATGTCGCAGCGACGCCACAGAGAAGTATTACAAACATCCCAAACACACCTCACGAGATATTTGAACTTACTAGAGATAAAGGTTTTGTAATCCGCCCACAATGCCCCGATATGTAAATATGAGAGATTTGTGGTTAAAGTGTTGCCTGCAGGACTGAATATCTGAACTAAAGGAAAGGTTTACTGGATCGAAAAAATTCTGAAGCAGGAATAAAAAAAAAAAAACTGGTATTTCCAACATTTATGGATCGTGATTTCTACCTGAATAAATTTTACAAAATGGTACCTACATTA
>JAVQJZ010073018.1:0-18907 GCA_036025355.1 Leiopotherapon unicolor
GTTGGTTGAAAGCTGACACCACTACACAGAGCAGAGGGAGCTGACCACAGACAGGAGTAAGATCTCAGTGATAGAGACTGGAGTATTTAGAAAGCTCTTCACAAAAAGAAGAATTTCTGATTTTTATTTTTAAAATGTAACAAACCACTGGTTTGTAATGCTCAGTGATTATTTTTGGGACTATTTTGGCATTTAGCATTTACAACTTTTGTTTGTTCTAACACAGGTGCAGCTTCAGTTGAATGAATTTATTTGAGTTGGAAGCAAACCCGAGTGTGAGTTTGACCCTCTTTTACAAGCATACAAATTAAAGTCTGGTGAGTGAAAGAATGAATAAAGAGGAGAGGAGCTGTCAGAGTGACCTGAAGATGACAAGAGGCTGACGCACAAAGACAAAAGCGAAGAGATGAAAGGAAAGGCAGTGATGGGCGTACAAAACGGGAGGATTGATGTAGAAAAGGAGTACCTGTGTGTGTGTGTGTGTATGTGTGTGTGTTTGTATGTGTGTGGGTGAGTACTAGAATTGTCTTGCAGTCAAATCAATAACAAAACATGCACACAGTGACTGTGTATATAGCAAAAACAATTGAATTGCTGAATTTTTATTAACTTTTTAATGCTGTGTGTTTGTTTTTGTGGTTTTGCACACAGGAATCTTGTGTCAATGCACCCCAAACGTAAAGAAGTCGATCAGTCTCCCTTTCTGTCAGCGTTTTTTTTCTCCGCTTTGCACGATATTCCTCCTCTCGCTATATTTATCTCGGCTGCTGCTCCGCTATGCAGACAGCTGAACAACATGAAAGGCCTTTCCCCATCAGACGAACACATGCGCGCACCCACACTCGCACGTGTACATGCAAACACACGAGGCGCACACAGGGGAGAAGCATCAGCTAGCCCTCACGGAGCTGCTGATCAAAACCTCCCTTACTCACGTGCAAACACCGACTGGAGTTTAAAAAGCGTATGATTGCTGCTGGTACGGAGTGTGTATCTCCATCTGTCTCCTCAGGTGATGCCGGTTGGTTTGCATATACGTGTGTGTATGTGTGTGTGTGTGTGTGTGTGTGTGTAATACCGGAGCCCATTCAGCAACACTACAGGCCTTTAACCCCCTGAGAGGCCTGAGTCAGCAACATCACTGTCAATGAGGTTGAAGAATATTAGAGTGTGTGTGGGTGGATGATGTGTGTGTGTGTGTGAGATGATTGGGGGAGTTTTCATGAAATATGCATCATTGTCATGCGAGTGCAGGAATGATTGAGTACATGTTTGGTTGGTTTGCTGTGTGTGCGTGTGTGTGTGTGTGTGTGTGTGTGTGTCTGTGTGTGTGTGTCTGTGTGCGAGTGCGAGAAAGAGAGAGGGATTTTCTTCTTTTGTTCCTGTATTAGTGATTACGCTTATTATTTGCTTCACTTACTTCCACCTCCCACACTCACACACACACACCACACACACACACACACACACACACACAGCAGCGGCAGACGAAGCAGCATCTGTTTTGGCATAAATTATGGTTCTTGAGAGACAAATAAAGAGATGTAGAGATGGATGAGAAGAGGTTTGTGTTAAATGAATAGCAGGATTTGTGTTCAATGGATGGCTACACAGTGAATTTAACGAATTAGTCTTCCAGGGGAACACAGCCTTACTGCTGTTTTACCCAGTCAGCTCCGTTTCTGGCTTGAAACGAAGAAAAGCCAAAGATTAGCAACACGCCAACTCAGTCCCATTTTTTGATGATGAAGTAAGATGTAAGAACCTGCTTTTCCTGATATACTGTAATTATTATGCTCTTATATAAGAGGAAGTCCGGCAACTTGCCTCCTTTGGTTAGAGGGCTGGATCAGCTAAATTACAAAGAAAACATATTTTCTCACTTACCGCTTGTGGTATTTAACCATGCAGATTGTTTTATATGCCCAGATTTTATGATGGCTGTCTCTGAGATTTCTGACGCCACCCCAGAACAATGGAGGTGAATGAAAAGTTGTTTGCTGAGTTTTTCTTTGGTAGAAAATAGTTCCAGTGAAAGTGGCTGACCCTGTGTTCTGCAGAGTATTCAGGGTTATATCGGGGTTATTGTTTCAGGGAAATAGGCCGGGAATGGAACCTTGTTACTCTTTTTGTAGGGACCAAAGAGTATCCATAGCAACGAGTATCAAATGCTGTCATGTGCTGAATTTTGCCTTTGAATGTCTGATTAAAAAGAAACATCTTTTCTTATTTGTTAGCAATGAAAAGTTTTAAATGTGTAATGTCAGCAGTGGTCATGCTGGAACCTTAAATATTGTTTGGTAGTTTATCTAAGAAAAAAACAAAGCTATTGTGATTGCTGTGAAATCTGATTTTAACTAAACTTATGAGACAAACTATAGAGATTGACATACTTATTTATTTGCTTTCATTTCAATATCTGTATTGAGTTTAATCTTTATATATTAGAAAAAAAGATTAAATTGAGATACTGGTCTGGCTTATGGTGCTGCAATATCTGGCTTTACAGTGTGTGTGTGCGTGTGTGATGGATTGCCTGTGCGAGGGGATGTCATCATTTACTGCCACTGAAAATCTGACACAACCCCGCTGTCCCGCTGACAAACTGGCCGGGACTATTCTATATGGATGAGTAACTATCTAGTCAATTCAGTTCTTTTGCTTCTCTCCCTGTGTGTGTGTGTGTGTTCACTTTCCTGCACTGGAGGATAATGTATAGCGTGCTTGTGCTGCCTGGTGGGTGTGTATGGGGGTGTGTGTGTTTACACCCCTCCTCCCTTGCGTAATGACAGAGTGTGTCTGTGAGGTGGGTTTGCCTCTCTAAGTGTACCCGAGGGAGCTCGGCACTGTGTAGCCAGCTTCATCATCTGACACGCTACTATACGTGTTGGGAGAGAGAGCACACAGAAACCACTAGCAGACGGCCTTGGTCGACCCCTAACACACTCTCCTGGCTCAGCGTTCAGCACTGCTGCTGAGACACGGTGATCCATCACACTTACCTACACACAAACACACACTCATGCTCATGCATATAGTGCAGGGTAACATATATATCATGCTATAGACTATGCAAACGTGAGGACACTCGCAAGATCTTAAATGAAACATGAAGTTAAATAAACACACACAAAACACACAGTCAGTGAAAACATAATCTGTACAGTGTCAGTCTGGGTTGATTCATCAAGCCCCCCAAAAACTTTATTGTGGCAATTTTGGTTGTGATGACATCATATTTCTCTGCAATAAATACATAAATGTATAATCTTCTGTATTTAACTACAAACATAATGTGAGTCTTTTAATATAGTAAACCTAACAACAAATAGGACTCTAGAGTCCAGAGTCCTTTGCTTTGTACGTACAGTCACCCACTCTGAGCTGCTGTCACTAATCTGAGGCACAGGAACGTCACATTTCCTGTACAAGACAAAAAACACATTGCCAGCAAAAATAGCAAACATTCCATCATAATGTATCTGGTAACACAAATTAGTAGCAAATAAGTGTGTTTTGTAAGAGGCAGGGTTGTGTACATGAGCACAGAGGCAGAGAGGGTGAGAGGACAGCAGAGACGTCAGAGGGAGGTGAAAATAGATGTAAAAGAGATCAGAAAGTGACAAGAGATAGTTGCTGCTGGTAGCCCACCGCCGCTCCGTGTTAAACAATAAAAGTCGATTCATGTGTACATTCCTCAGCTGGTTGTAAAACCTGCTTGCTTGCTTTAAACGAGGGATCTGCCAGTCTCTCTCCCTACATAGGCCTCTTCTTCTTCTCCCTCTTCTTCTCCTTCTTCTTCTGCTTCGTCTTATTCTTTTTTGAGTCACACACACACACACACACACACACACAAACACACACACACACACACACACACACAATCTGATCGGATCATACCCTGATATCAGGAAATACCTCTAAGCCCAGAACATTCCTCTGATAAAGTGAGTGTATCCATGCTCATATTCAGCTTTGTGTGTGTGTGTGTGTGTGTGTTTGTGGGTCCATGGCGGTCTGACGCTCACTCTTCGAGCCAAATCTGAGAGCCTGCTGCTATACGTGAAAGTCGGGGAGCGAAAGAGCATTGTCCAAAATAAGAGACATCGAGCGGTTTCTGGCCGCGGTGCAAGAATAACAAGTCATTTTGGTGTTTCCTTGGCTGGAGGGCGGAACAAAGCAGAGGGGATCTAATCAGCCTCATTTCAGCTTCATTCATGGCCTGGGCTGACTCGTTTAACATTCCTCGCCTCTCCAACAGCATGAGACTCCCGTCGTGGTGTTGTCTGCAGCTTCATAATCTGATAGAAACAGCCATTAAAGTCATATCCCTGCAGGAATATGGACTTGCTGAGGTTGGGAATCGAAGACTTTTATGGGTTTTCTGCAGGTTCTTGCATAATAGCGCTTCTCATAGCACTGAAATCCATGTCAGTCTCACAGGATTAGTTTTTTTCTGTCTGGACAGTGTCATTTAGTGCATAAATGCTGTATATTAATGTAAAGCTGCTCTTGTGGGTTTTAGGCACTGCATTAGCAGGACACTTTAACATGTGCAAGTCAGACTACTAGTCACTGCGAGTGCTGATCAGCAAATGAAAACTGCCAGAATAATGCCTATGCCTCTGCAGGAGCTTTTCTACTCTCAGAAAATTGAAAATCCCCAAGCAAAGCTTACTCAAGTGACATCACTTGAGTAAGCTTTGCTCGGAGGTGGGAGACCACACGTTTTTAACACAAAACCTGTGATACAAACTGGGGGTGTGAAGTTTGACAGACTTGGATGTTTTCCTTGCAGGGGGTGGGGGACTTCTTACTGTAACGATGCTACACAGATGTGCTTCTATTAAATAATCCAGCTGTCCACACAGGCTGGGTGATGACTCGCCTGTATTGCTTGCTTGTGCACTATGTGCCTAACCTCTACCCAAAGCTCGTTTTTAACCTTTCGTGCCTGAACGCATCCTGTATGTGCAGCTGCTCCGCTCTGATGGGTTTTTTTGCACAAACTTAATTTACACATTGAGATCACAATTTGTGCAAAATTGAGATGATAAGAATGCACATTTGTAAAGAAATGAAGATGTTTGTGTAGGTAATGTTTGACTTCCGAGTCGTCAGTGGTTGCTCTGCCCACCACATGTCTTCATCTTCATATCTTCATCACCGCTTAAACAAACTCTATAGCTCAGCTGAAACACGATTTTCCTTCAAGCTGCGAATGTCTGCGTCTTAATAAGCTGATGGTACATTAAATACTGTTGAATAGCATCGGCTGGAAGAATTATTCCACCTCGACTGTGAGCTTCAACTGTGTTATCAAACGCACGCGGCGTGATGTTGAGAGCCAGCGTTGCAGAGTCTTGGCCGTTGTCGCATCCTGTGCCTGGATACACTTCCTGGTCGACCGGCGGGGAGAGGCTGCACTTTGTCTGAGGGCAGCTCTGCCTTGGATCACTCTGATTTTATTATGAGAGCAACGCGTAGCCCCCATGAATGTGTATGTGTGCATGCTTATTTTTGCAGCACCCCCCCCCCACCCCTACCCAACCCCCCTCACACACACACACACACACACACAGCCTCTCCTTCTCCCTTTCTCTTATTCCCCTATGACCAGCCTTAAATTACTGTCTGCCAATATTCTTATCCTCCCCTCCCTCCAACCCTTCCTCACTTTACTCTTTCATCTCACTTTCTGCATTTTCCCTCACTGCGCTCCCTTCTTTCTCTCTCTCTCCCTTTTTTCTCTTCCCTTTCTTTCTTCTCTGTGGTTCCTTGGCTTTGCAGGAATTTCTCCCCAGCTCCAGTCCACTAATCAATTCCCTCCTGAGTCAGTCACTTCTCTTTTTTGCTCTCACTTCCCTCCTCGTCTCTCCCCCCACCCTTCCCCCCCACACCTCCATCCTTTCTCTGGCTCCGCATCCATTTGATGTGCTTCCTTTTCCCATTTTTACACAGCTCTGCAGCACATCCAATGCCTCTCACCTCACGTCACTGCCTCTCTTCCACCTCCTGCATTTGCTCTCCTGCTAGCTCTCTCATTTTCTCTCATTATGTCAGCGTTATCTGACGATTTGTTCCCTCCCAAAAACTCCCACTCCCTCCCCGTCCTCATCCCTCTCTTCTCCTTTCCTCTCCGCTGGCTGAGTCTTTTGGGAAGTGGTGGGAGGCTGCGGTGGTCCATCTTGAGTTATAGTTTGTTTTGATGTGCTGGTATAGATAGAGATAGAAGCTGAAGGGCTGGGGCACTTGGAGAGGAGCGGAGAGGAGGGTGAAACAGCGCAGAAGAGGACAGGAATAGATAAATTTGGCCAGGGGAGAAACACAGGAGAATGACAGGGCAGGCGAAATGAGGGGAGGAAGCGGAGAGGAGGAGGCGTATGAGTGATGGCTCACTTCATAACGGGCAGTTTTACCTCCCAGTCGACCCTCAGGACCGCGGATCTGAGTGAACTGAGGCAAAGCAGAGACCTCCAGAGATGCACTCGCTGCGTGAGGAGATACTTGGATGGAGGAGACAGGAGAGGGAGGCAGTGCCCCTCGTTGGGGAGACATGGGGAAAACCCCTTAGAGGTCCTGCAGTGGCGTGAGAACCATGTTAAAGCTACAGATGGCAGCCTGCAAGGATTATGCAAAGAAGGCAGAAAGCAGAGGGCTGAGCACGCTGAACATGCCCTGCTTCAAGGCTTTCGAGGGAATGTGTGTCGATCCTTCCCCGCCATTGATTCGCGTACAGTGTTTAAAGTGTCGTGCGGATTCGGAGATCAGAGGATGGATTGATCTTAACGAACGGACAGTTCTCTTGTCATCAGAGAATCTGCCACTGCTGAAATGCCAACAAGTACATTTCAATGCAACAATGAGGAAAAAGGCTTGTTTGCCAACACTTTACAAAATGATCCATACAGTTTGACTGATGCTCGATCAGCTAGATGAGTGACTTCCAAAAAAAAGATAGAAACCACCATCACAAGATTTTTAAAGCAACTGTTTTGGGTTTCTTTCTATTTTCACATTTTCACTATTTTCGCTAAACAAGGTGAAAACACAACATTGATAATAATATAAATAATAAAATATTTGCTTTTATTTGTAGTCATGTTTGTATTCACCCAAAGTCCAATATCTACTGCTACATTCACCAGCTGTCGCAAACTTTGTCACCCGCTGTTTGGGGCAACCAAAACAGTAAGCTGAAAGATGCCAAAACCCTCAGTAGAGCTGAGAGGAACTACAGAGTACATTTCAGCTCCTACATTTTGACAAACAACCCGTATTGTGTACTAGAGCCGTTAAATAAATGTTTGTCTCGTCAGAGATAAATACACAGAATTTCATGTGACTCCTTCAAAATAAAAGCCATCCTGTGATATATCAGTTTAATGCATTTAATGTGAAGCAGCAGCAAGGAGCTTGCCTTAGCGGTAATTTAATGCAGCTCTGATGTGGTCGCAGGGAGAGATCAGTGAAGAGTGAGGCTGCTGTCAATGAGACAGAATAACAAACAGTAATGTTGAAGTACATGCATGCATTGTTTCCTATGAATCCCTTGTGTGTGTGTGTTTAGGCAGTTTAAATCCTGCGTGGGAAAGACCGCCAATAACAATGAAAGCCTAACCATTGTGTTTTCTTGTAAGAATAGACTCAGTTTAACTCACTGCTCACTGCTCACCTGGAGCCTCTAAAGGATTCCTGTTTCCCACAACTACAACATAATTAGACTATAATAACTTATTTTCCTTTGTTCAAAGGTTCCACTTCTTCCCAGGACACTGGAGTGTCTCTGCACGGGGAGAAGTAAGTAATTTCGCTCTCGTTCCTTAAGTAGCATTTGTGTGCACTGAGTCACTAACTTAATAAAGCTTTTATTGACATAATACACTTCACTCAGATCACATTGGTTAATTAATACAAGTGTTGATGGTTTTCCACAAGCATCAAAATTTTGGCATCAAAGTTTTGGATCCATTACCAGTGAACAGTTTAGTCAGCCAAGAACAAAAATCTGGCTTCACTTTGGGCATTTTATAATTTCCAATTTTTCCACTTAAAACAATATGGTTTGAACTCTGTCCTTTTAGCTTTTTGAAGTTGTAAAAATCATTTCCAAGTATGTTCTTTCTCTATTAATTAAATCAGCATGTTTTTCTCGAAAAACATTGTCAAAGCTCTTTTTTAAAAACTTTCTCTGCTTTAATGAAATGTAGGTGAAAAATCAGCATTTCAGTTCGGGCAGAACATTATAGTACTATTTCCACCACTGCCTCTTTTTCCTCTGCTTGCCCTTTTTACTCTCCCTCCTTTTTTGATTTATACAGTGCTCCTTCCCTCGCTGCCTTAACCCCTTCTCCTCTCCCATACTCCCTCCCTCTTGGGGCCTTGAGCTGGTATGCGACCTCTCTCTACCACCTTCTCTCTCTCTCTCTCTCTCTCTCTCTCTCTCTCTCTCTTTCCTCTCTCGCTCTTTCTCTCCTTCGCCTCTCCAAATTTTTTCTTGCATTTTCATAGCCCATATTGCAACGATTTACGCCATCTCTCATGATCAAAGAGGAAGCACGAAGTTCAGTCGCATTCACGTCCCTAAGAGGGTCAATTGAATCATGGCTACGTTCTCTTTCATCTTGTGATCCTGCAGCCTCTTGTCCCTTCTCTGTCTGGCTATTTAGCGCTGCCACTCAGCAATTTGTCAGCGAATTTACATTTATGCGCCCCTGTCCGAGCCGTTCTCTTTCTTTCCCCGTTTTTTCCCCCCCTTGCTTCACTCCTCAGTTGGTCAGCTGAGTAAACAGGGCCAGTTTATCTCCATGTTTTTTGACGTCAGAGAACCTCCATCATCTGCCTCAGAGGTCGTGGGTCATTATTTCTGGTTCCCCCCCGGAGACCTCTGAGAAGAGACCAGCGAGCTGTGGCCCAACGGGAACAGCCTCCGCCCACGCAAAAGCAAAACAGACAGCTTTTAAATAAAGTTACAGAGCCGAGGTGCCGAGGCAGCGTCCATTTCTGCTCCAGCACATCAAATCTCGCTCTACAGTTTAAAACCGGCTGAATATATAAGGTGGCAGCAGCTGTGACACTGTTTTGCGGACACAGAAAACTGTGATCTGATATGACTTGATGTATGTAAGGTGAACGCTTTGTCTGATCAGCCCTGTCAGGACACCAACTTTTTAAAAAACAGTACGATTTATTAGCCTCTGCATACAGAGAGGAGATTCTTTGTTCCGCTGGAAGTGTCACTTAATGGAAAGTTTTCTTTCTGTCATCATGGGTGAGCTCAAAATGCCTGCTCTGTGCTACGATCACATATTGCATAAAAAATGTTTACGTTTATCTCCCGTCCAAACAAATGATCGTTGCAGCAGAAGTGGGCCCTACATCATTTTAAAGCCTCGATGGGTTTATTTTCTGTTGATGTGAGAGCTAAACTCCACTTACGACCTTTGACCCTTCAGACACATAAAAAATCTTTTACCGCTGTTTGTGAGTGTGTGTTGAGATCCACGTTAGATGAGTTGTGACAGACTGGGAGAGGATATGATTTAAGGGATGGTGCAGATTTTAGTTTACTCACTAGCTGCAGTGATACATGGCCGTCGTAAATATGAGAAACTGTTGAGCTGTGGCGGCGTATCACAGGATGAACGCTAAGTCAGGTGTCTCACAGAAAACAAATGGTGCTCTGTTAACCTTCCCTGGCTGAAGGAAGGTTAAAGCAGTCAGATATGATGCAGGTGTGTGTTGTTGCTGCTTCTTTATCTCCTCCTAATCACTGCAGCCTCAACTTCCCTTCAGCCAGATGCAGACACATGACACTGTCCAGGCTTCAGGGGACCCTGATAACACAAACACACACTCAGGTCTGCGCGCATACGCACTTAAGAACAAGTGCTTGTGTGGACTGACACACACATATGCGTACACGCACACACACAGGCACCCACACTTGCACACAAAACCCACATAAACAGTTGTACATGTGTCTAGACACATGCATGCATGAGTGGCCAAGAGACTGAGAGAGGCTAATAAACTAATACCTGCTATCTGAGCCAGAGTGTGTCTGTCTGTTTGCGTGTGTGTGTGTGTGTGTGTGTGTGTATGTGAGTGTGCATGCGATAAGTGAAGTAGAGTAGAAGATCAATCCTAATCAGCAGCCGTCTTTCTCTAATGGCTCTCTTCACTGTCCACTCACAGCGCCGCCACATCACCACAGCAAACACTCGCTCTCTCCACAACAGACAGACACACACGGGAACGGTCGGGCCAGACGTTGCGCGCGCACACACACACACACACACACACACAGAATGAAATATATCCCAGAGGGAGTGCACTCATATTTGTCAGCTAGGCATCAGAGAAAGAGGAATTTAGTCGAGTTTAAACACACTTAAAATCACTGATGCAGACTGAGGAGTGTTTTCAGGAGAGACACTTTCATGCGGTATATAGATAAACTGATTTATTTGCCATAGAAGACAATTAAAGTTGGATGAGGCAGACTTGTCGCCATTTGACCCACAGGCTGTGTTTAGTTTGTCAGCCCTTCTTATTAACAAGCTCAGGGAATAGTCTCTGCCACTCAGGAATTTGGTCGCCTGATTTTGTAAACACACATTTTCCTATTCTTAACCATTTAGATTTTTTTAATCTGCATATCTAAAGACTTTCAGCACTGCGAATATCTGTATATAATGAGTGGAGGAGAGCGTCGGTGCTCCAGAGATAAAAGACTGTAATAATGATGAAACAGTTGGACAGCAAATCAACTAACCAAACAACAATTAATCACATCAGTCTCACCTGTTCCAGCTTTTCTAATAGGAGGATTTCATTCTTTTCATTATGTATTAATACGAAATGTTGGATAAAACAAGCAATTTAAAGAGCTTTTGGCCTGACAGATGGTAAATGGGCATAGTTACTCAAGAAAATGAAGAACTATTCAGATGAGTCGGTAAAACATGATTGTTGCAAAAAAAAAAAAAAAAAAAAAGTATAACTGAGAAGATCTTAGAAGAGAACTAAAACAAATTTGAGGGGTGAAACCCTGTTTCAACAGGTGTTTTTTTCCCAACTTGACCTCCATTTTTGTTCAGCTATTCCTTCCCTGCATACCATCGAATGCCTCAAGAACTTTCAGAGAAAAACACACACAGTTATTTTGGTTCCTTCCCAATGTTTAGAGCGATGGAGAAGAGATTCTGTTGGGTGAAAACTGCATTAGATAATCCCTGAAGTAGACCCAAACTGTAACAATAACAGAACTATCATCACCACAACTCTTTGCCGCTCAAACGCACACACACACACAAACACACTCTCGCGTCCCCGTCCACAGTCAGATCGGTGTGGGAATGTTTGTGCCAGCAGCGAGCGTCTTGTGCTGTGTTGATGTTGTGATTATAGGGGGTGTTTAAGGTTGAGGATGACTCATCTCACATACACACACACGCTCACGTACGCACACCGCGCACCCACAGTAATCTAGATAAAGATCATCACTCACTCGCCCTCTCCTCCTCCCTCTCGTACTCTGACAATGCTTACAGCTCACCAGGATTTATCCCCGCCATGTCACTGCTTTAAACATCTTTATATAAACGCTTTAATTCCTACACGCTGCTCGGGGAGGAAAAATAACTGTAATAAGAGAGAGTCAAATTAATTGAAATCATTATCGGAGCCAGCTCTGAAGCGGTATTTTTATCTCCGCGCTATATGTGCATTTCATTAGAACGAGCCAAATTCATGAGCGGCTGGCTGCCTTACGGGGAGGTTTCGGAGAGCGAACACGAACGCTCCCGCTCTGTTTTCGTCGCCACACGTCTGCCTTGTTTAGTTTTCGATCCGGGGAGGCATATTATTCACGAGACCTGCCTAAACTCTGTCAGATGACCGTGCTTAAGAAGATTTATCGCTCTTTGTGCTTGGCGTTTTCATTTTTCTAAGGCCCTTGTTTTGCTTAGCTCCTCACATTCTCGCTCATTGAGGATCACGTATTTATGTAGGCATGTATACACACTCCACATCACGCCTCGCCCCTCACGCTCGCTTAAAGCCTCTTGCACCAAAACAAAAAGTTACAGGAAGAAATCTGCTTCAATCTCACCGATTTCGAGTCTTTTTTTTTTTTTTTTTATTCATTCGCAGAGGGGTTTTATAAAGTCTGCAGACAGACGTTGGCAGAGTTTGATTTTGACTCTTACGTTCACCAGACACAGAGGACGATTAGCATTGATTTGGGGTTTCTGTCCGGTATGTTCACCAGCAAGCTGCTAACGGTCAGTCATTCTGTAAAAAAAAAGTGTGAGCTGAAAGAGGCAAAACACGTCATCACGAACGACATCTTTCACATCACACCTGCTCATTTAATGCAGATAATACAACAGAGATGATTAGTGAAGCTTTAAATTTGAGCCCAAATCCCCAAATTTCCACGACACCACATATTTCTCACTGAATTTTAGAGAAATTTGTATTTAAATGAACAGGTGCTTCCAGTTATTCTGGCTCATCAGACCTACTTTGATATTAAAGATGCGTAAAGATCTGTTTGCTGGGATTAGAAAACTCCAGGTGTGTGTTGTCCCGTTCTAACAGGTGCCACAAAACTTAGATAAGAACCAGAGAAATGTCAAACAGGCCCCCATGGATCCTTTGGTGTATGGGATCTGAAAGAAGTGAAGAAAAACTAAAGTTCAAGATCTAACGTTTTCTAGAAGAAGTTTTAAAATGTAAATTATGAGTGTGTGACAAAGAATTTCAATTCCACAGGTGTCATTTTGAAATAGTTTATCATTTGACTACAGCAGAGCAACTTGTTCTTATACAACAGGCAGTTTAGTGAACGACTCCCCCCGTCTCTGCCTCCTGATGAAGCATTAATTGGGCATTTGATCCTAAAAACCAGCGGCTCAGTTATTAACCGACTTCTCTCTGGAGGTTGGTTGTTTTATTTTTGAGCAAGTGTTCCCGGACACTGATCCCACCTGCGCTGCCTCGCCCCCCCGAGTCCAGCCTGCCTCACAGTCAAGTGCTAAATCAGTTGTGTTGCTCTTTAGATCCAAACAGGCACGAGGCCGCACAGAGCAGCGAGGGAGAGGATGATCGACATTGTGGTAGACAGATGGAGGGAAAGCGCCACCGAGTCCCAAACAGTGGGAAAGTCCTGAGGGAGAGATTTGTTCTGCTCCCCTCTGCTACGCTTCACTGTCCCTCTTTCTCACCCCTTCCCTGCCTACTTTTATCCCTCCTCTCTCGCTCCGTCTCTCTCTCTCTCTGTTTGACTTCCCTGGCCATGATTTGTTTTTGTTCTCCTCTAATGCTATCTGTTGCTATTCTCAGCGGCTCGGTGGCTACAAGGATGGACAGTGTGTGTACACTGGCCTCAAGTGCAGCATCACATCAGCGCTGCCATGGCCTGAGTGTGTGTGCGCGCTGCGGGCAGACTGTGTGTGTGTGTGTGGAGCTGGGTGGGAGGTGTCTTTGAGGGAAAGCAAGGGCCAGAGAGACGAGCGTGGCTTCACTCCACATTCACAAGACAATTTTACTATCTACTTGTTGACAGGAGCTCTCGGAGCACCCCGGGAGGAAAAGTCTGACTCGGAAAAACTCTGGGCAGAATCCTCTCTCCCTACAGAAATGTAGTTTTTGAGCTCAGGGGGGCGATTGTCACTTTTGTGGCACAAAGCTCAGAGCAGCTCAGAGCGGTGATCTGCCTTTCTGGTGGCAGCCATCTTAGAGCCTCCCCTCTTTCATGGTGGCATTGTGGTGCAGTCCCAGTTGATTAACATGTTGTCGGTAGCTGTGGCTGAGCCTCTCCACTCTCTGTAAGCCACTGTGCAAAGACAAGACACAGAATTGGGTAATATATGACTTTGGAGACCTGCGACTGGTTAGAACGCGACACTTTATAGCATGTTGTGAATACAGTGCATGTGGTTCTGATTTGGGTTACTTTTTTTTTTCTTTTCTCTCTTTCTTTTTTTTCTCCCCAAGCTGGAGCGCAGACACAGACATTCAGCCACACGCATGCAGATGAGAAATATGCACGCAGAACACACACACACACACACATACATGCAGTAGATACACACAGCAGATACACACAGCAGATACACACAGCGGCCCCTCCAGAGCCGCACGTTTTTCCTGAAAGATCACTATATTCACTGATCACTGCCCTTTGGCTCTCTGACCCCACTATTCCTGATGGCTGCTCTTACAGTTAATTGCCAGTCATGGTCAGTGTGCCCTTATTGAGTTTCCTTGATTATATATCCTGTGCTGGTCATGGACTCATTACTTTAATAGGCCTGCACTGACAACTGTACATTACAACTGAGCAGGATCCAAATGCTTCCTTTAATGGCTTTTGACACGTCTTTGTTGCTGTAATCCAAACTCTTTTTCCCGGGCCGAAGCGACGAGAGCCGAACAAATATTCCCGATGAGTAGAAATAAGGTTGCTGTGGCCGCCCACAGGAAGTACGCACATCGTTAGTGAGTGTTGATGTTGTTGGACAGTTTGTGAAGAAGTCGGAACAAATGCCCTGCAATGCGAACGTTTTTAAAATGGACCGGTATCTGAAGTTGGTGTTTTCACTAATGGAAGTCAAACATAAAGGACATAAGAAGGGAGAAAGAGGATGTGCTGTGGGGAAAAGGAGATGAGTCGGTGAAGCGCAGAGGAAAGATGGAGCTGCCAGGAAGGGGCTGAGCATGACGTCCGTGAACATGCAGTAGCTACACTCAAACATGCACCCGGCATCCTCTGGAAAGCGGTTTGGAGGCGACTGTGCAGTGTGGTCACTCACTTCTCAAAGACAAGACGGAGCAAACATGCGGAGTCATTAGCATTCATGAAGAAGCAGAAGTATCCTGATTTATTTGTTCATGCAGCATGTTCCTGTGCAGAACAAAGCGTTCTTCAGTTGTTAGAAAGCCTGCGTGGACGTCGATGAAAGGTTTAAAGGACGACTTCCTCGCCAGATAACATCAGTGTTGAACGTTTCTGCCAAACCTTACATTATGTTCACTGGTTACATTTCTGCACAGCCAGAACAAAGCTAAATGAAATTCTCTCTTTCTACAAAAAAAAATGGATTTGTCTTCACCTTTGTTTGAGAACAGAATGGTTCACTGTGAGCATCAGAACAATTCACTACATGATGACCATAAATTTTCCTTTTAAGCCAAAACAGATGTGCATATAGTGCTTAGAAATGTGTGGAAATGCGGACAAACTTCCAGGCGACACCAATCTGCGAGAAAATGTGTCCACCAGCGTGAAGGGTTTGTTTGAGAACGTCCTCTGGCTCCGACACGAGAAGCTCGAGGGGTGGTGCCGAAAGGCAAAAACACAGAGCAGCCTTCGCTTTCTGAGTCAGAGTCCTGATGGTAAGGAAGAGCCAGCGGTCGAAGGACACGCAAAAGCACGGCAGAACTGTGCTTGTATGTAAAGACGGTGGCGCCCACCCAGCCTGTTGAGAGAGGTGGCTTTAAGGCGACGTCCAAAACACTGCATTCACAATGTGCGGTGCCAAGCCACAAACACTTCACACAAAACAGAGTCCCGAACTTGTACAGCAGCTGTCGTGAGAAAGAGGAGCAAATGGCACGCACACACTCACACATAGCGTCAGCTGTGCAGTGTGATAACTTCCACCAACTAGTGTAAAATTGCCTCCACAACCACTGTAAAGTATATTAATAATGAATTGATCATAACTTTAACTCCAGGCAAAATATAATTACTTTTCCAGAGTTCTTCTATTTTTCCTCCATTGGAATGAGCAAGGGAAGAATCACATGCACATACATATATTGTATATTACTGTAAATTATTGAAATAATACCATGACTCTGAGGTCACTGCTGAGCACAGCCATGTTGGGATTTTAACAATTATACAGTTTTACAAGATGCTTGATGCTGATTGTATGGAAAGCGTAGCCATGTCAACAGTTCAAGTAGTAGATAAACGGCTAAAAGTTTAAAAAATCATTAAACATATGGAACATGACAGGAGGTGTTGTACGATGAATAGGAAGTAATGGTACATCTGAAAATGTGCAACATCGAGCCGACGCACAGAGACAAACTCAGGAGAAAGTTCAGATGTTGGTAGAATACTTTGCACCACCTCTTTGAAAACAACGGTGGGAGGTAACTAGGTCAACAATAAGCACACATGCAAACACCTCATTCTATGAATTATTCATCTCCGCCTCTCACATTTTAAAAGGAAAGTTTTTGTTTACGCGACACCTGATTAACCACAGTGGGGCTGAAATTATTGGCGGGGGAAACTGTCAGTGTGCTCATTTAATGATATCTCGCGCAACAATGTTCCCGCTGCCGATGGATTTGCTTTTTCCACATTTCCTGTCTATCACACCTTTATTCCTGCACCAAAACAAAGACGGCACAATCTCCTCAGGGTGTTACAACTCTTGTTTTAAAGTATGTTTTTGTGTTTGGATGGAGCAGTTCCAAGTTCTGCTCAGCGGACTGTCTTTGCAGCGTATCTTAGTGTCACACCTGCCGGGTTCGAAAAGCCCGAGTAACCGCAAACAAATGAATGATTAACAAAGTACTTCCCGGAGCAGGTATTTATAGTTTGTTCATGTAGCGTACGTCTATTTCTCTCGCTAAGGATGCGGAGCTCGTGACCTCCTGAGCTGAACCCTCAGGTCTATTATTCAACACGCGGCCGAGCCCAGCCGCGGCTTAATGCATAATGCAATATTCTGGCCTTTTCCCAGCATTACTCGCTTTCTTTCACAACTGTTTGTTGCTTTGGGGAAAGAGGGATTTGGACTAATCTGCTGCCATCTGATAATAAAAAGTCTGGAAAACAAGAGAAAAAAAAATTCAATAATTTTATGGGAAAAAGGGAAATCTACAGTACTGCGGATGACAAGTCTGTATCACTTCACAGAACGGCATTTTAAATCTAAAACAGAGAGGGGCGTGGTGGCTAACCTTGCCATGCATCTCTCCTAATGGGACACTTTTTCTTTATACTAACTTTATAACAAATCTCATTGTGCATGTACAGAGCTTTATGTATGTCGTCACAGGTTAGCCAGTCTTATTCAAAAGAGAAATGAATCGTGCAAAAGATTCTCCATTACAAACGTCTCTCACAGTTCACCGACAGGCCGCCTCAGTTCCTGTGCAGCTCTTATTAGTAACACAAATGGCTGCCAGAGCTGCAAAAAATAAGGTCCAAGTCGCAATAAGGGTGAATTATCCTTCAAAGGCTGTTCAAGTTTTGTTGAGAAACAATGTTAAAAGCAGGTGGCGATGTTTTATTCTTTTTTCCTGCCGCACGGTTTAATTAACTTTGCTGTTAGGCGGCCAGCTCTTCATTAAGGGAGGTGTTTATGTTTAAGGGCAGCGTCAGTGCAGCAGACCACAGAGGGAGCTGCACAGACAGTTGTATCCCCACCTGCCCCACGCCCAGGATCCACTCACATGCCCCCCCCACACCCTGTCCTCTCTTTGTCCTCTACACGCATCCATTTCTACCAACTTTTAACTCTTCTTTCCCAACTTGTTTCCTACCTCGCTTTTTTCTTGTTTACCCCCCCTCCCTGCTCCTTCAAGTCCGTCCCCCTTTCCCTTTCCTCCTTCGCCTCCTTGCCCTCCATCTCATCTCACTGTGATTTTGAGGCATGCTTTAAAAACTGCACAGTCGCCGGTACGGCTCCTAAAATTGAAAAAAAAAAAAAAAAAAACATGACAGAAGCGTCGGCGCATTCCCTCCAATCGTACAATGCGGCTCCTCCTCCATGACTCAAGAAAATCCTTGAAAACAGGGGAATTATCTCACACCCCTGGGCAGATCCTCCATTTGCCTTAAGAAAATATGTAATTTTAAGACTCGCTGCGCTAGAATAAATGATTATGTAAGATGCATATTATTCCCAGTGGGAGGCGGCTGCATTCATGGCATCCCTCATAATTGTTCTGGCTTCAAACAAACATGTATCAGTGGTTTTGTCGGGGTGGGTGGCAGCAATAAAAGGCGGCGGCAGCGTCGTGTATTTGTTTGCATTTGTTAGCCGATGGGGTTGAAGGGGAAATCAGATGAATAAATAGCCGTTGTTTGTTCGTACAGTACAGGCTGGGATGGCAGACAAAGCCATGGGCTGCCAATGGATGAATTTCTCTCTGCTTTTAATTTCATCTTTTGTTCTCAGCAGAAAAAGCACTCAACTGTGTTAGAGAGTCAGCCTACTGCAGGAAACGGCTCGTTCACGCACGCGCACACGCCGCCCTCCATGCACAGGTTCCTCAGCTCTTCACATCTAGGAGCACTCGGCATATTTTAGCATGTATAGGAATCTCATGGTTTTTAATGGCTCTAATTGGCTGTAGCTCATCGCTCTGGAGTGGGCTTTAATCTTTTGTGCGTCAGGGTCTCGCCTCACTTGCCGAACCACAACAAATGAATCAGTACTTGTCTCCATTTAACTCATCTGTGTTCGTCCACCTCCCCTCTTCTCTCCCTGCAAGTGGCTTCACGCGTGGAGGGCCGTTTTGAAAGGGAACGCGGTGTGAAAATTGGTATGTTGAAATTGGCAAGAGTGGAAATAAAGAATTACCTGCTCACATTGCTGTGACCGGGGAGCTTTTTTGTATAGTTTTTGAATAGCTGAAGTCAGGAATTTTGCTTTCACCCAAGTACATTTTGCCTGAACTATTGTACCGTGAAACCTTTTCTGGGTTGTATTTTGCATTAGACGTGGAGTACAGGCTTTAGAGGTTGACAAAGCATTTCGGATGGAATTGGCATAGTCCCTTTTTCTGCTTCCATCGACTGAGTGACTGAGACTGCAAGTAGAAGTACATTTTTAAGAAATTAAAGCTGTGTACAGCAATGGAAGTCAGA
>JAVQJZ010073031.1:0-12777 GCA_036025355.1 Leiopotherapon unicolor
TCAAGGTTCTTGAGGATGTCTTAATGGAAATGCACTTTATTGGTCAAAAGCAACATTTTGCTGACAAAACAACACAAATCTAAGATTTATTTCCAAACATCTTTGATCCACAGGAAGTAAAAGAAGCACATGGATTTATCTACAGCTTGGCGTAATAAATATTCTCTTGAATAGTTAACTTTAACATGGAAAATTTATTGTCTTTCATTTTATGTTAAAACTGGGAATTCGGATTTTTTTTTAAATCATGAAAATAGTGACCAAGCCTAAACTTGTGCATGCTGGTTAGTGACGTGCAGCATTCAGCTGTGAAACTCTAAATATATTCAAGTCTCTCAGAGGACATTCTTATTCTGATTTCTGAAACAAATCTTTCTAAGTATTTCCCTTCTAAGAAGCTTTAACAGGGTTTTAACACGTCTGTGTCCCTCAGCCTTTCTCCTCTTTATTTGGGGAGTGAGCCGCAGCCTCACTTCCTGCCTGAGCAGACACTCACACAGCAGCCTGCTGTCCAGCAAACCTCCTCTCTCTTTTCTTTTCTGTCCTCCTGTCTCCTCTGCTGCGTCTTCCTTACTTCAGGTATTCTCTGACTTTTCGGACGTGACCTTCACACACACTCATCAACTTTGGCTCATCTCAAAGTGAATGTCTCACTCTGACGGTGATTTTATCATTTTTATCTCACACTGTCACACGTTTTCTATCAAATATCCACAAACTATCATCTGCACTTGTCTTCAGTGCTGTTGGAGGACAGTTTCATGTGCTGATCATTAGACTGAGCTGATGAAATGAGTGAGTGCTCACTGAAAGCAGCTCTGCGTGTTTTGCTCTCTGTCAGCTGGCACATCTCAGATCCACATTCATGTGATTTCAGAGTTGCGCTCTCCGGAGCTCCTCAGAATAAATCCTGCTCCTGTTGGTTACCGCACCCCCCACGCACTTCTACACCCACAGCACATGCAAATCCATCCTGAGGAGGAACCACAGGGGGAGACTTGCTCCGTGCAAAGACACAGCAATGAAAAATAAAAAATAAAAAACCTGAGAGGGAAAAGTCCGGCTGGACAGAAAAATAACACCAAACTACGCACAAGCATTTCAGAGCCCTTTGAAAAAAAAACATGACGACAAACATCCAGAAACGCGTAAATGTGCGCTGACAGGTGAGGCATTATGGGATGTTACCTGCAGGAGACGGTGACTTCAATCTTGGTCGCAGGTACGGTGGAGTTGAGCGGGTCAAATTCTCCAATGGTCGCCATGGCTGAGGGCTCCTGCTTCACCACAACAAACACTAAATCACTTTCCTCTGGTTGAAGTTGTCACTTGTATCTCAGCAGCGCGGCGGAGCTTGTTCCCATCCAGCCGACGGGCAGCAGACGGAGCCGGCTGCGGGTGTGGGAGGTGACTGACGGAGGCTGGAGGGGGGGGGCATACCTGAGGAAGAGGTTCATTCATGGAGAGAGAGAGAGAGAGAGAGAGAGAGAGAGAGGGGAGCACAGACGCCGCTCCAGGAGCTCCCTGCTCCTCATTTCTCTCCATCCATCGCCAGGTGGAGGCAGAGACCTCCACAAGTTCCTCTGCTGCGCCTGAGCGCAACTTGTGGTCCGTGTATGAGAGGCGATCCGTGCCCCCAGCAGAGAGGCAGGACGTACTTTTTATGCGGGGTTTTACACATGTATGTCACATGATTATGAACACTTTTATTTCTTATTTTATATGTTTCATGTCGGTGTTGTGTGCTTCAATCAGCTTTATTATAAATCCCAAAATCAAAACTTGTCTCTACAGAAGGTTTAAAAAAAAGCATGCTTTGATAAAGACTTATCAAAGCATCACGGTGTAGGTGTTTCAGCATCTTTTTCACCCGATTGTTGCATTTAAATCACAGCTAAATCAGGTCATTTTGGGTTCATAGTGCTGAGCCAGGTTCAGCATGTGTGACTTACTGTGAATATTTATTGCTTTTGACGCACTACTTGTGAAACTGCCAGAGACAGATGTTGAGGTGAATATTCAGTCACACAAAGGAACCTGCTGTCAAACTGTTGTCCTGAGCTCGAGCATGATTTCTGTTTGTTTCTCGTTACAGAGTCATGGCTGTGTATGAACACTGGATTTCTTTTCAGCACACACACAGAGCAGTCAGCGAGCAGGGAAGAGATATCTGCTAAATTTAACAAAAAGTGGATTCAAAAGGAAAAGTATGTTTTTAAACAGAAAGCCAACTGTAGATACGATGTCCAAACACGTTTAATGACCACACTTTGATAATTACTACTAATAATCCACTGAATTCATGCTGTTTAGTAGCATATTATGTATGCTGCCTCCTCTGCTCGTGCAGAGGGCAGTAAATGCCTTCAGCCCTGTGCATTCAGTCAGCTGGAAGTTTTAAGCAGACATTGAAGGAGACATTTACGAATCGTTCCACAACCCTGAAGCAGATTTGAATGAACTTTACGGCATCCGCAGCATCATCAGAGTTTTTAAGATCTGTTCATATATGACATTTTTAGTTGTATTTCTTTAAAGTTTAAGTTACTCTCAGTTATCAGTCATGCCCGTTGGTAAGTATGAATATTCAGTTTTAAAGAACTTTTTCTGATTTGGGAAGTTATACGTGTGGCATTTAAAATTTCCCCAAGAGGATACTACTGTGCAAAAAACGCTCTACTGAGCTCAAAGCTGTTAAATTATTGCAAAGTCATCTGGCAAGGAGGCATTTTGGAGTTTGGAAAGGAAAATGAATAGGCACTTTAAGGGTGGTGGAAAATACTAGAAGCTAAAAGAGGAAAGGCGGAAAAAACAGACAAATCAGATGAGAAGCAGAGAAAAATGAAAGTTTGATGAGAAATCAGAGATGGAAAACGCAGGAAGCAGAAGCAATAAAAAGAAGAAAGACTGACTTTGAGAAAGATAAAGGAGGAATATAAAGATACAGAAAATTAGAAACTGCGCAAAGACAGGAGGAAAGAAGAAAGACATGAGAAGGGAAATAATGGGAAAGATGAGATAATGCCTCTCCTTTGTGGCATGAATCACCCCTCCTACATTTCTGAGCCCATTACATCTGAACAATTTATACACCCTCCATACACAGCAAGAATAAATTAGGACCCATCAACAGTCGATTAATAGAACAAATATTTTATGAATGAATAATTCATTAGCTGCTGAAAGGCTTCAGCATTCACACCTGGGAAGCAGCAGGAAGACGTTTAAATAACCAGAAGCTGACTGGGTTCATCTGGGTTCAACATCTGTAAGTCTCTTTGTGCGTGTTGACCTCTCACCTCAAAGCTTAAAAAGGAGCAAATGCAGAGTTTTCCCTCAAAAAGCAGTGTCATATTTATGCGATAAGTCGTGACAAGTTATTTAGTCTAGCAGCTGAATTAGGCACAAAGTGTGAATTTGAACCATCCGGTTATATAACTGCTTTATACAATCACACGACATCTGGCTCTGAATTTACATTTACCAAACTGTACTTAGAGGCTTTATCTGCGTTTAGAGACCACTTAATGGCAGCTCTGCCGCTAAGGGAGTAGATTATGTGCTGTAAATACTTAATACATCTCACCATGGATAATAATGAATAAATCAGAAGCACAAATACATTCTTTTCTTTTTTTTTTCTTTATTCACAATTGCCACCTGCTGCTCAGTTCACCTTTCATTGTAGCCTGCCGCCTGCCAGCAATTAAGAAAACACAAAACAAAAAGGTAAAATTACTTAAAAATGCATCAACTGTACAAAGAAGAAACCTCTTCACACAGAGAACATCAATGCAGCATTTTAATAAAAGAGATTCCGAAATAAAAATTAATTTGTAAAACATGTAAAACCAATATATGCCGCAACAGAGATAAACGTGGAGGACGTCATGCAAAACCAGTGAGTGGACCAGTGAGTAAAAAAGTGACAAACTCAGTGTGGAAATGACTTGGCGAGTACTTAAAGTAACTCATGATGAGCAGTTTTCTTACAATGACTGTTTTCAGTAATGTGAAAGTGACAGTAATGCTTTGACAAGTGTCCCATGATCGGCTGCTGAGCAGCTACAGACAGCAGGAGATAAAAACCGATGATATGAAACCTCGACTCAATCAGAGATCCTGCTCAGGAAAGATTTTGACAAGACAGCTTAAGTCCTGACAGGTCGGTGAGTCTACGTCTGACTTAAAGCCGGGCAGATCGCTCTTCGGTAACTTTGTGTGGGGGACAAAATGAGACCACGGTGACGGCCGAGAGAACTGATACACGCAGCCACATGAACCAAATGCTAATAAGTTCATGACTGCAACGAGAAAAAAAGGGACTCAAACTCACGTGGCTTAAAATTAGCTTAGCAAAGGTGTTTCTGTGGTACAACACAATGTGGCTTAGACGCCAGTTCAAAGAACACTTACAGCATTTTGGAAACGTGCTCTTTCAAATTCACGGATGTGAAAATGGTTACCACTCTCATGTCTGTCTGTTGAGTCCGGAGCTGTTAGCCTAGCTTAGCATAAAGACTAGAAACAGACTGTGTCCACTGAAAACTACACCTAAAAACACCTCTAAAGGTGACTCGTCCACACCCGCCTGTTGTTTAACCCACACGTCAACAGAAATATGAAAAAGTCACAAGGACTGAGCTAACAGATAAACTGCTGCTGGTCAAGAAATAATTACACTCAGCAACTTCTGCTGCATGTTTTGAACTTTAAACAGCTAAGTTAGCTTTTTCCACCACAGTCTGTATGCTAATCGAGGCTAATCGTGTCCCGCTCACATGATACTGGTATCTCCTCTCACATCTCATCAACCTTATCAGAGGTGTCTTTAAGACTCAACAGCCTCGTGTTACTCTACAACAAAAATACTTATAATCCTGCAACCATTTGAGGGATAAAGCCCCAAAAAGCTCCAATGCAAAGCTAATGCTGCGAACGCTCCACGGTCAAAACTTTCATTATCAAACAGCTGCACACACCCGCAAGCTCTTAAAACCATTTGAGAAACAGAAATGCACCTGAAACCAGACCAGAAGAAGAAGTGATCTGATCCAATGTTACTGTAGATTTAAAAAAAGGCACAACAAAAGGTCCTGAGGTATAGCAGCCGTCAAAACCATTTGGCAACACCAACAAGCCAGTTTCAAATAAAACCTCTCAACACAATTCTATCAAGAAAATTAAGTGTGAATCTAGCCGAGAGTAAACCAGGTAGGAAAGTCTGTCCAGGTGCGACCCTGACGGCGCGCGGCTCTGAACAACAGTTGTGTGATAATAGCTGAGCGGACATCTCGTGGACCTTCGCTTCACTGGAGTCCGGACAGAAAGAACATGGAAAAGGCATTCGGTTCACAGATTTGCTACCATGCTGCTCAGTGCCTCTTTTGTGCTACCGTGTCAGTGCTACTGAGGGGAAAAAGAAGAGTGGATGTGGGCTCAGGCAGGCGATATGGAGACATCACTCGAGGTGAAAAGACAGCTTGAATACGCTCATCGCCTCGTCTCCTGTAGAACAAGTCTCATACCTGGTGAAATAATATTTCAGGGATTTATTTCCCAAGACTATGTTCCTTACAGACGCAGGCACGCCAAAAGATTCGTGGCTCGCTGTAATCGTCCCTTGTGTCCATACTGGCTGTAAAGAGATAACTTTGTCAGAAACAGGGTTCACAGTTTGGTGCGTCTCAATGATGACAGGCGTCTTTTAGTGCGACCATTCGTAACAGCTAGAATGACTTTTGCCTTTCAACGCGACACTTAGTGAGTTAAAGCACACAGAGGTTTTAAGGTTTCAGCAAACGGCAGGATCTGAACTTCTCACAACACCACAAATGCCTGTGAGTGAATAATCCTACTTCAACATTATCGTTTGTAAGACAGCAGGACTTTTCCGACCGACAGTCCTAATCAAGAGAATATAAATATGATGCAACACCAGGACAAATCACCAGCATCAGCTGAAACTGCTGAAGCCTCGTATCAGCTTCAGCTCAACAAAGACTGTAGATTTTGACTCCAGAGTCCTTTAATGTAGTCGTGCTATGAAGCTTCACAGCCTGTAGAGACAGAGGGAATTATTACAGCAGCCTATGAATATATGCCATGTGAGTGTCACATTAAGACTGACTCTTAAAATCAGACCTTCTCCTTTAGGTCCAGACCCCAAAGCAAGCTCTAAAACTGATTAGATATTCTGATTTCACTCTACTGTGCTGCGCCAAATTAGAAACCTAAAAATAATAGTTTGATGCCATTTCCGCCAGAACGCATTAAGTGCTGTGTTTATCTCATCTTCAAAATCCACCTGAACAAAAGAACTTTCCTCTGCTTGGATCAGTTAAGAATAGCAGCACAATAACAAGAGAACTAAAAAAGGATCACTTCCTGTACATGGGACGGTCACTGCAGGGACTCTAAGGATTTTTAAAAATAATGAACATATTCTGTCTGTAACAAGTACAGACCCCATGTTCTCGGCCATTTACATTTCACTGTCCCTTTTTGATACCGCGGCGGAATCCACTTCAACAACATGGATGATTAAAAGTCCAGAGAGCAGCACAGGAATAAAAAAAAAAACAAAAAATCAAATTCGGGCATGTGCGGTTTGAAAATGATATCAAAGCAGAGAGGAAAAAAAACATTAATGCTTCACCCCTGAATTGAACAGAGATGTTTGGCACTTTATTGTACTGAGTCCAGACTGTGGATGGATGGATGGAAGCGGAAGGAGTGTCTGAAGTCACATTGAGAGGGTTCAGACGATGGCATTGGTGCCCCGGAGGCCGACCCCGCGGGCGAACTGCTCCAGCAGCCCGGAGATGGCGCCAGAGGGGCTGGGCGCCGAGGACTTGAGGCCCACGGTGGAGCTGTAGGCCGCCAGGAAGACTTCCCGCACCGCCTCCAGACGGGCCTGACGCTGAGAGGGGAAGGGACACCTGTCGAGGGGAGAGGAAGGAGGGGAGGAGAGGAAACAAGGGGGAGCAAGATAAGAAGACAGGAAGAAAAAGGTTAGGAAGGCTAATCCTATTTTAAAAGTGCTGTCACAATAATAAGAAACAGAAGAATAAAAGACAAAGTCTGCCAAGACAATCTGAAGAGCAAAATAAGAGAATGACACTGGAGTCTGGATCAACCCCGCTCGGGCCACAATGTACTCCTGAATTAACCATCACACACTGCTCACCACCATCTCTCTGCTCCTCTCCCTTCTTTTCAGCTCCTCTCATTTCCTCCCAATAAAGATGGATAGACGTTATTGGACTTTTCCAACTGCAAGTGATGCTGCCGGGACACACTCAATTTGGCAGTCAGATCAAGCAGAAATTAAAATGTCCCCCTGCTGGGTGCAGAGAGTAGGAGGATGAGTCAGAGGGAGAGCCCGGTGGAAAACTCATCTCCCTTGATTCATCTCCTCGTCTATCGCTCGGTTCAGTGGGGGGACAGAGAGCAGCGACGGAGGCTGCCGGTTCTTCGAAAATCTCTGCTCAGCTATATTCTTATTATAATTATATTTCTACCTTGATATTTCTATTCTGCAGTATTTTCTTATTTATGGCCTAATATAAATAAACAGAAACCAAAGACTCGGTACACGCAGTCAGAATGTCGTTGTTCTCATTTACACGCTTTTCTGTTTCTGTCTGTCTGACAACTTAATAAGTATAAAACAGTAATTGGATCGTGGCTCATGTCCTTATTAATCAGCCATTCCTGAGCTGCTGCTCTGCTGATACAATCATTATTTTATGATCATGACGTTGTCTGACAACTCTGCCTTGTGATTGGCTGTGATGACATTTAAAGTGAGTAAAAATAAACTTCACTTACTTTAGCCATCACAGTGCCTCTGATTGTGACGGGGCTAGCTTACATCATCAGTTTAAAAATGCTCAGTTTTCCCCAGACGCTCTAAAATGCTAAAATAAAATATAAAATACCATTCTTTCTACAATTTATCCACTCTGGAGGCTATTTTAGAAATTCTAGTTTTAGGGTGAGAACATCTCCAACAGTGTGTTCAGAGGCTAGAAGGGAAAAAGCATATTTAAATCTAACTGGTGGGCTTACTCCAGTGTACGCAGATCCAAGGCTCAAGTCGTAGTAAGCCACAAAGCCTCCGTTAACACATCCTCATGAATTGCACACTTGTATTCAAAATGTTTGTAAAACAAACATGCTGAATTTCTCTGAATTATATTGTATAAGTGTTGCTGCAGAAAAACAAGACAAGCTCTGCAAGTCTGTGCCGAAAACCACAAAGTCAGGAGGTCATTAAGGGGAAGAGAAATGTCAGCAACATATTTCATCCATGCTAATTGTGTCATGCACAGCTCGCATGGATAAAATGTCAAATACACTCTGTCCAGCTAACTTTGAAAAAAAATGACAATAACTATAACTTACTGCTGTCAAAGGAAGTATAATGGCCTCTCTATACCACAGTTTGTCAAAATGCTTACAGTGCATACATATATTATGCGAGCTAATGAATGAACTACATTTGACTATTTCAGCGTGAGCTCATTTCCTTCAGTAAGAAAAGAAAAATAATGTTTCTCCAGACAACTGGTGAGCAGGATTTATAAATCAGTGTGGCAAACCAGGACCATCAGTAACACAGGAGCCAAACTAATGTCATCCTTACCTCCAACAGAAAGTCTGACAGGAGGAAAAATGGTGGAGTGGTTGTACAGTGTTACTCACATTCGTCCACTGGGTCCTTCATCCTGAAAACTGAAGGGCAGGGGGGAATCGTAGGCAGCAGCGACAGCAGATGAAGTGGAGGAGGCTGAGGCCAGAGGTGGAGGGAAGTGAGCGTGGTCATGGATGCTGCCACAACCCGAAACTATCTGCCAGCTCCCGTACTCTGTGGAGAGGGAGGAACCGGACCGAGTGTAGTCTGCTGCTAACCTGAGGGAGACGAGGAACAGAGCGAGTGAGGAGAAAGACAGAAAGAGGCTGAAGCATTCAGGTATTCACAGGTCTTTCTCCCTGCATAATGAAATACTCCCTTCACTGAGGTTCTGGTAATAGACTACAGTAAGTAGATAATAAGCAGAGCCATCGCTCTCCTGTCAGAAAAGATAAATACATCTGTGGCTGCTGATTACATTAGCTTAGCCACGCAAAAAATGCCTGCCAGCGAGTGTGCCCCCTGGGAGCTCATGCTGCTCTTAACACTCATATTTAGCACAGAGACTGAGTTGGGACGTGTGGTTACATACAACACCCCCACTCATGCTTTGTTTCTGGTGTTTATCACATCATCTGTTTCTTGACATGTCAACTTGTCCACCTCAGACCCCTCACAAGATGAATGTTTCTACTCACAATTTGAATATCTGCACAAAAACAGGCAGATTAAAATGTTGAAATAAAGCCAAACACCAACTCATGTATTCTGCTTTGGCCTGTCCAGAGACTTGTGCTCCTGAATTGTTCATTGGGATCATTACATAAAAACAACGCTTTAGATACTAAACACACCAGTAATATTTTGGCAGCATGAGGACTTTTTAGCTCTGTGTTGATCGGTGTGAATATCTATTTTCATAGATATCAATAAAAAAAAAAATCAAATCGTTTGGAGGAGAGAACTCTGCTTTAACAACTGACTGAAATATACACAGCAACATGAAGGTACTTTAAGAGAGACATTTTCTCTAACATGGTGAGGCAAAAAATATCAGCTTGGGGGTCATAGCTCTGACCTGCCTTGACCCAGTAAACACTTTATTTTGCTGGTTGGTGGAGAAAGTAATGTTGAAATGCTAAAAATATTTTTTACTTCCAAACAAGAGGATGGAGATTATTTTTGAGCTGTTGAGCTTGCTTTAGTTTTTCTTCTAGGGGCAACACAGCTAATGGTAGAATCCGGTGTCAGCCGAGCGCAGCCGTACGTCCCCACACAGCTCTGATTAAATCAGCTTAAGTGGAAACACCTGCATGGATGTGTTTGGACTTTACTGGCAACGCTACACACTGAGCAGTCACAGTTTATTAGTCCTGAAGTGTTAAATAGTGTGAGAAGGTTTTGTTTTTTCATTTTAATTGCTGGGATAATGCCTACACACGTAATGTGAACATGGCTAAAAATGGGCTGTTTCCAGACTCAGAGCTGAACACCAGAAGAGGAGACTTTCTCATTGGCGATGCATGAGCTGCAGTTTCAGGCCACAGGCTCTGCTGATGTACAGAGTCGACCTGCCTGTGAGTAAAATGAGGAGCTAAAAGCACTGTGCCTCTGGTGATCATCCAAAATTTACATTACTGAACTGAACTTGTGTGTGTTTAAAAATAAGATGACATGCAAACTTGGACTGGCTGTTGGAGTTGTATCAGCTCACTCACCTTCTCCCGGGGACAGCCAATGGGCTGCTGCCGGTGCGCATGGCGCCGTGTTCTGATTGGTTGGAGGAGGAGGAGCTGGAAGACCTGGCCTCATTGAGGGGATGAGAGATTTGCTCCTCCAGAGGATTCTGCTTATTCCAAACCACCATCTGAGGAGAAGATGTGGGGCCTTTTCTCCTGAAGGGAGGAAAAAAACATCAGCATCCACAGAGTGGGAGGACAGTCAATCAGTCAAGTTGGGGCCCAAAGATGGATATTAGTGCTGCACTCTCATTCCTCGATATGGGACCACTGCACTGGCAGAGAGAGGGTCGGCACACAAAGTTGTGGCAAAAAAAAATTGCCAGTGTTGCCTGGCAACATGTTTTTTTCCCCACCTGGCTCATTTTGACACAATGCGGTAAGACCTCTTCTGGCTACACAAGTGCACATTCCTGGTTGACTTTGTAATAAACCTCACCTCACATTCAGTGACATCTCTGTGGACAATATATATCAGACTATTTGCAGTTTAATGAACTTGGATTTATTTGCTCCCAACTGCACTTGCGAACTCCTGCTTGTTCTGTTTATTCATCCTTCAATCTGTCATCGCCAGTATAATGTCACAACGCAAGGCATTGTGGGTCATTCCCTTGAGGAAAGTCTGTTGAGTTGCAGCTCAAAAGTCAACCGGAGAGCCCTCCAGCACTTGTTTCACAGTGTGACAGACTTCACACTTAGCAAAAGCATGTGTCAAACCCTGTGAGCCCATAAGGGCAGACACGGGAAGTGGGACATTGATTGTTGTTGTGATAAGATTTACAAGTTGTAAGGTGCCGTCTCATGTTATTATAAAAGGCTGCAACAGGCCCCCACCAATGCTGAGGTGCTGCTTTCAGCCCCAACGACAAATAGATAAAAACTCAGGTTTATCATCCTGTATGTGTGATACTGACCAGCTGGTGGCCTGGGGTTGGCTGGAGAACAGGTCCACAGTGTCGTTTGTGAGGCTGGAGGCTGCGCCCGCCTCCTCAGTGATGAGGGAAAACTCGCTGCTCAGACTGGTCACACTGCCACGATCCCTCGACTCTGAACACACATACAGGGCTGTTAGTTCAGGACCTGAACTCTGTGGAGCCTTTTCACAGCAGACACTCCCACACAGCAGGAAAAGCACACTTGTACAGAGGCTAAAGAGAAACCAGAACATCATTCAAAATGATGCTTGTAACTAGGCTAATAAAATCCTAACTCTACAGTGTGTTGTTTCATACATTTAGATAAAGATGATAGATTTTTGAAAAAGGCACTTGCGAGTTAAACGTCACAGCTCAACACATCGCTGTCACTGAAATGAATGCTGAATGAGAGCGTTGCAAATGCTAACAAAACAGGTTGGACAGGAGGTGACTTCGGCTGTCTAATGAATTAATAATTACACATTAATGACTGCCAGCTTTCACTTAGAGGAGGTTCTGGTGTTGTGCGTGTTAG
Organism: Leiopotherapon unicolor; assembly: GCA_036025355.1. Taxonomy (NCBI): domain Eukaryota; kingdom Metazoa; phylum Chordata; class Actinopteri; order Centrarchiformes; family Terapontidae; genus Leiopotherapon; species Leiopotherapon unicolor. The sequence goes on from JAVQJZ010073031.1 coordinate 11,833, forward strand.
GAAAGCTCACTGGGATTGGGATATACCTAACTGAGCCACTGTTATTGTTGTCAATGGCACCTGAGCTTTTCCTGTTTTGACATGTCAAAATGTCTGCTGTGAAAAAAGATCTATACTTCAAACTGTCCCAGGGGCAATCACAGGAGCTCCTGTGCAGTATCAGAAGCCTTTAGAGGTGTTTCACTATTTAACATAACAAGAAGACCTGAAGAAACCTCAGTCAAACAATCTTTCTGGCACTACTCTGACATCGTGGAACAACAATGAATATTGAACAGTTCATTACAGCAAACTCTTAGTACGTAACAGAAAGGATAAGAAGCTCATTATACCTGTGAAATTGATAAATAATGAAATAAAGCAGTATACTGCTGCATGCAGACATAAAAATTTGTGATGCAAGATATTTTTGATTCGAGCTTTGCAATTTTATAAAGAGATGAAAGCGCTGTGTTATCACCCAGAGTCTCATTGCTTTGTCTCTGCCCCGACACTGTCTGCACTGGCAGCACTCTGAACCTTTGTTAATCCTCATTGCATCAGACCGGAGGCAAATGGCAGGAGTTCCCACTGCTGCTCGACTACGTCACCAGAAAAAGACTTTTAAAGTTGAACAAGTTGGCACCAGAACAAAGCTCCATGAAGCTGCTTTATGTAATGTTTTTCTTTCCTAAACAAAAGTCCTGTATTTGTGATTCAACAGTCACCGTTAAAATACCACCTGGCCCCCAGAACACAGATCCATCAAAGTCCCTAATGTAAAGTTTTCTTTTAAAATCATCCAAATGTGAAGACTATAAACAAAAGTCCTGTATTTATGATATATCCTCACATCAATACACTCCTTTGAGTGATTCATTAGTTAATATACATCCTTCTTTTTTTCTGACTGGAATAAAAAATGACTTTTTTACTATCAAATTAATTCATTTTAACAATATTAGC
>JAVQJZ010073059.1:0-12539 GCA_036025355.1 Leiopotherapon unicolor
ATATAATATTATAAATTAGGATAAAACTTCCCTTGAGAACAAATTAACACACCACTCATCAGATAGAAGTAGTTCAAACGACCTCCATCCTAATAATTAATTAATAGTTAATAAATATGATCCAATAAAATAGTATACATTATCCTGGTTGAGTAAACTGGTGTCAAATTAAATGCATAATAAATACTTTAAAATACATTTGTATATTGCAGGATTATTAGCACAGGTCATCCCACAAACTGAATAGAAATAATCTCTTTCTCTACATATATAATCTAACCTAATCCTTCCATACAGTCTCTGGTCCATGCACACAGACAGTAGCTGCAGCAGACATTACTAGAGGAGCGCAGATTTCCCATCATGCCTCTGCGCTCTGTTGATGCTGCCTCTGCTGCACCACATGGCTGCGTGAGAGGCAGATGTGTTGTGAGGGAGCACAACGACCATTTCGCCTCAGATTCACACCGCTGGAGCTCTGATAGAGGAAAACACACAGCTGGAAAATGTCGCAGATACAAGCGAGGTTCTTCACGGAGAACCAGAAGTGAGCTTTTAATCCCATTTATGAGCGGAAAGCCTCAGAAAGTGAGGGAAGGCTAGCAGGCTAACTAGCTTAAAGTCATTATTTTGAGACACTGCTCTGCTTTTATTCATGTTTTGTAATATACATATAGATAAAGGGACTCCAACGGCTTTCATTTAATGTCATTAGCTTGTTCATGTATATATGATGACTGTTGCTGTTAACTTCAGATATGTGGATGTGGGTTTGATGGATGTTTCCTTTGAAGGTATGTGGTGGATGATGTCCCCTTCTCCATCCCTGCTGCCTCTGAGGTGCAGGACCTCAGCAATGTCATCAACAAGCTCCTGGAGGCAAAAAATGGTAAACCACACACTTTACTTTATGTATTAACAGGCATGTTTTGTCATGTGTGACACAGAGCTCACACAACTGTCACATATTGTCTCTCTGTTCCATTTTATTGTGGAGAAAATCATACCAGAGTTTTCCTAATTAATCATAATTACGTATTTAATATGTAGGGAATGTGATACCAAACATGTCTGAAAGTGGGAGAGAAGGTTGTTAATATATAACAGTTTAGGCCAATGCACTTAATATTAAGTCTATTATGCTATACTAAGGTGCTATTAAAGGAAAAGAACACTAACACATAACATTAAAACATGCAATAACAAGAGAACATAAAGAACAAAATACATAGTTATAGACTTGAATGCATGTGTTGTTTTTGTTTCTTCAGCATCTCACACCAAAGTGGAGTTCGACTTCCTGGTCAGGGGTCAGTTCCTGCGAACGTCGCTGTCCACTCACATGGAGACAGAAGACATATCAACGGTACGATCGGCCGCGCTTCTTAAACCTGAGTGGATCAGATCAGATTAGCCTTTATTGATCAAAAGAGCGGAGATCCAGTTGTTGAAGCAGCACAAAGACTGAAAGAAAGATTGAGTCAAAAACATTATATCAGTATCACTGAATAATACAGCTGGTGTAAAGCTTGTGTTCTCATTTCCATTTATAGTTAAGGAAAGATGATTGCTGTAAGAGAGAATGCTTTGTCAGGGTTTGAGCCTCAGATACACAGATGACTGGATTGTCTCAGCACATCATTTGATATTTGTGTGTGTTTGTGTTTCAGGAAGATGTGGTGGAGATCGAGTATGTGGAGCGGATCACAGCACCAGAGCCTGAGGAGTGTATGATGCACGATGACTGGATCAGCTCCATAGATGCAGATGCTGAATGGTAAACTCTTGGTTTGTTTTTCTTTCATGTCCTTTTTTTGTCCTGCTTTGTTGGAGAGTGTTGGAGATTGGTTGGAGTAGGTTGAACACTGTCTTTCCTGGACTAAGACATTAACCCCCCCTCTGTTTTCCTTTTATCCTTGTTTCTCAGGATCCTAACAGGGTCGTATGACAAGACGGCCAGGATCTGGTCCGTGGAGGGCAAAGCGGTCATGACGGTGGCCGGACACACAGATGTGGTCAAAGACGTGGCCTGGGTGAAAAGAGGTGAGCAGGACAGGAGAGAAGACGCTCACTTTGTTACAATCACAGCCTTTTTTTAAAGACATACCTTTGTGTGCAGACGGTCTGACCTCTCTGCTGCTGACGGCCTCTCTGGACCAAACCGTCCTACTGTGGGAATGGAACTCAGAGAGGAACAAGGTGAAAGCCCGACACTGCTGTCGCGGGCACACGGGGAGCGTTGACACCGTCGCCACAGACCCCACCGGCACAAAGGTAAAGAGGGACGAATGGTGAAGACAAATTTAAAGGGTTTCATAGTTGTTATTTGTCAGTTACACCGCTTGTGTTGCTCCTGTGCAGTTCTGCAGCGGCTCCTGGGACAAAATGCTGAAGATTTGGTCGGCAGGTACGTCGCCAGAATGATTGATTGCATCTTAAGCATTACTAAATAAAAATAAACCTCTAACAAAACTGTCCATATACTCAGTGCCCACAGATGAAGCAGACGAGGTTGAGGAACCTGCCGACAGACCGAGGAAGAAACAGAAGACTCAGCAGCTCGGCCTCACCAGGGTGGGTGGTCCGCGAGAGTCACGTCGGCACAGTTGATAAAAACTGATGCGCCAGTCAAAGATGACATGTTTAATGTAAGGTTGCCATTTTCTCACACAGACCCCGCTGATGACGTTATCCGGGCACAACGAGGCGGTGTCCTCCGTCCTGTGGTGCGACAGCGAGGAAGTCTGCAGTGCATCGTGGGACCACACCATCCGCATGTGGGATGTGGAGACGGGAGAAATGAAGACTACACTGGTGAGAAACACGCAGCAGAGCAGAAGCTGCACAAACTGAGCAGATTCAGATTTAGAGTTATTCTGCGATGGTAGGCAGAAAATGGACTGACTGTGTTTGCCCTGGGTTTTGCCTCAGGCTGCAGTTACAAACTGCATTTAGCCTGAGAGGAAACCTGAGGGCACCATTTCAAGCTTTTCAGATATGTAATCACGTCAAGTCAGTTTTATTTATATAACCCACTTTGTCTCAAGGGATCTTACAATCTTTACTTTGATCCTTGAAGGAAAGAAACACTTTATTTACAACCATTTTTCTGTCTTTTCAACAGACGGGCAGTAAAGTGTTTAACTGTATTTCCTACTCACCTCTGTGTCGACGGCTGGCCTCAGGCAGCACTGACAGACACATCAGACTGTGGGACCCTCGCACCAAAGGTACCATGAAATAGCGCAGACGTCTCAGTGTCCAAGATCACTTTGTTGTTTTCGCAGCATCGTTTAAGTTTCCACTATCCATAAGCACTTTTTCCTCTCCCCTCCAGACGGGTCGCTGGTGCTGCTGTCGCTGACCTCCCACACCGGCTGGGTCACCGCTGTGAAGTGGGCGCCGTCACACGAGCACCAGCTGGTCTCCGGCTCCCTTGACAACCTGGTCAAACTGTGGGACACCAGAAGGTCTGTGAAAAATATGTTTGAATCGGTTTTTTGCCCGACTTGGCTTTTTCTACATGGGGCATTAATTTCATTTTCAGTAGCCGATTAGAGCTAGAGCCTGGTCATTTTCTGAGCTGCTCGTTCAGACGTGTCAAGTAGTCCTGTTCAGTCCGCGCGTCAGAGTAAACAACTTTCTGCCAGAGGTTCCTCTGTCTGGACCGAGCTTCCTGTCTTTGTGAGAATTGAATACCGTGTCACTTCATGAGATGTTTTTTTCTGCCCATGCATCTCAGCGACACAATCTGCCGTTTGCTGGTTCTGTGTCTTGGTATAAATTTGTCCTCTTTGCAGGTCACACTTTTATTATAAAGCTCTGTGTTAGAGGAATTCAGTCCATAAAATTCACATGGAAATGTTGCTTTTGTGTCCTCCAGCTGTAAAGCCCCTCTGTACGACCTGGCGGCCCACGAAGATAAAGTGTTTTGTGTCGACTGGACAGAAAGTGGGGTGAGTGGAGAAACCTGAGGAGGGAATGTAGATGAATAAAACAGAAAATGACTATAATATATATGAAGGCACATTCATTCATTTGTAACCACCTGTCACCTTTATCTGTTTTCAGCTGATGTTGAGTGGAGGTGCGGATAACAAGCTGTACACCTACAAATACTCCCCCTGTCAGACAGACGCGGGGGCGTAGACTCCACCTCATCCAGCACCGCAGATACAGAGAATGGACAGACGTGCACACAGTATCAGTGTTGTGACAGATAGACAGATGAAAGCAACAGTGATTCAAACCTTTGTTATGTACAAAACTTGCTGTGTTCATTGCTGTCCTAGGTATTATGTTTTTATGCATATTTTCTTATGGATTGTGTTTGTTTTTCCTGTAACCAAGAAAATCATAAATTAATTTTGTCTCAGAAAATGTCTCTTTTATTTAATAATTTATTCAGTGGTGCTTTGGAGCAGATTTGTGATATTTTTTCAAGATATACTGTATCATGAAAATAGAAAAGTTGTTTTCTTTACCTTCAGGTTATTTAGACTGGTAAGAAATCAGCAATTATACCTTTATATAGAAATGTTTTTTGAGGTCTGATACATTTTCCAGTCACAAGTTGCAGTGCATACAATCTACTTCCTCATGCTTTTACCTCACAAAAGGAAAAATGTTCTGTCTTTTGGAAAACTAGAAACCTTTTCCTCCTCAGACTGGTTTGACCAAAGAGGAGTAATTCTGGTTGCTTTTCTGGTACAACAACAGATTTCATGCAGGCATCAAATGAGCTTGGATACAAAAAATACAAAAATACAAGAAAATATAAAAATACTGAAATTTTCATGCATTAATACATTTATAAATGAGGAACAAATTTAACCTATGATACATCCTAACTTATTGATATATTTTTTTTATATTAATAATGTAAATCTGAGAAGCAACAAATCACTAAAGCTGGCACACAAATATAATAAAGTATAAAATATCTCCCTCTTAAATGCAATGAAGTTGAAATTGAAGGTAGTAAAGCACCTCGAAATGGATTAAATTCATCTGGTTTACGCAGCTACATATTGATCAGAGTGACTCCTCCTGTTAATAGAAGATCTTGAGCCGGAGCGGCGGCAGCGCCCCCTGCCGGCCGGTCGGCGCAGCAGCAGCCGCCTCACACATCCTGTTGGTGGGACTCAAAGGATGACGGCTGTCTGAGGCTAGCCGGGCTGTAGCCTGATGCTCGGACTGCTACACAAACCTGAACATAAGGTAAATTATATATTCACCTCTTAGAATCACATAACTATTAAATAAAAACGTGTTTTTTTAAATCGAGCCGCTTAATAAGCTGTGAAGGTTTCGCTGCTCTTAAGCTAACCTGCGAGCTAACCTGCTGTTAGCATTCAACCTCCAGAAATGACGTGTATTTGCTGTTTATTTCCACTTTAACACGTCTTTTACGCCTTAAATATAAACGCCACTCGTCTTTTTCCTCCTCTCCAGCCTCACTGAGGCGTCTTTTCTTGAAACTGAACACCTGCTCGACCAGCTGACCCCTGGTGTCTCGCAGGTGTCTGATCCCTGTATCAGATCAGCCCTTTATTAGCCTGCAGCACAGGTTAGGTTTTTGTTTTTTTGCACAAGTGATCCCTTCAAAACTCGATTTGAAACCACCGAGGGAGCAGCTGTCAGCTCTGCTTTCATGCATGTGTGCATGCCAGCAAAATGCATCAGGAAAAGAAGCCTTTTTTCTGTTATTTTTTCAGACAATTATTGACATTTAAACACAATAAAATCAAGCCAGCAAAGTATGCAGCCTGAGTGAGGAACTACAACAAGGAAAACCACATGGACAATATTATACATTTATGCCTTTTGAAAGCTTTAATCCTCACTGTTTGTTTGTTTTTTTTTTGTCTTCTTGCAGAAAAAGATTGACACTTAATGATGGACGGGTAAGTGTAAATCTCATATTCACACATTAAGGTGTCTGTGAAGTGAGCCACTCTTATTATGAGCAGGTAGAAGCTGCAGACTCTGTCATTTCACTTCCCCATATTTATTTTTTATTTTTTTTGCCCTCAGGTTTGCGGGGGACATGCTGAGCGGCGGCCGGGCCCTGCTCGGCGAGGACAGCTCGGTGATGGCTCGCATGCAGAAGAAGTTCTGGAAGACCAAGCAGGTCCTCATCAAAGCCACGGGCAAGAAGGAGGACGAGTACGTGGTGGCCTCGGACGCCGACCTGGACGCCAAGCTCGAGGTAGGAGAGGAGAGGAGAGATTAACTCGAGCCTTTAGATGCCTGTAATGTGTTTGCCCTTCTGGATGACACGAGCTGCAGAGACTCGACGCTCCCTCTGCCTTGGTGCCATCATCATCATCGTCATCATTTCAGAGTGCTTTCTATGACTGGCGGCCAATTCCTAACGCATTATGTGTCTCTCAGGGGACCTATGCTAGTTTTGTCTCAGCATTTTATCATCGTAGCTGCCCAAGATACGGCTGTTTTTTTTCTCGTATATATAGTTGGTTCAGTTGTTTTGAACAAAGGGCCAAAAGGTAAAACTGAGGGCTCACAGGAGGATTATTGGGAGATGAAAGAAGAAAAACAAGATTCTGATGCACAAATTTGTATATATATTTGGGCTTTTCTCTAGTTTTTAATTTTCTTTAGAGAAATATTGGTTAATCTGACCTTTCTGAGACTCAAACACTTAAATAAATGAAGCCATAGAGAAGTTATTTTGTCTCTTTCCAAGCTGAAAATGTTGGGAATCTGAACTTTGTATGAATACACAGAACTTGATTTTGCATCCAAGTGGGGACCTCAGAGCTTCCAAGGATGCAACAAAGAGGCGTTTCAGAAATAATACGGAGATTTTTCAGAGCTTTGGCAGTCTGTTTGAACAAGGTGTCCAATGTATGCAGAGATCTTTTCTTGCTGTCTCATTAAAACTACTGATTGTTGATGAGATGTCTCGTGCCACGTTCACAGCTGTGAAAACAATGTCAACAGGGTACAGTTTGTCCTTCTGCCTCTTAGTCATTTCTCGGCGGAGAGTGAACAGCTTGGGTTGGCTGAAACCTGGCTGGGATTGAGCAGTGACGGGCTGGCCTCTGTGAGCAGGGGGGACGTGGTAGAGTTTCACCGAGCTGCGATCGACGCACTGTGAGGCTTTTGTTCGCTCTGGAACACGATCAGGCCTCTTCTGTCCTGCTCTCATTTTCCCTCCATCATCCCCGATGAGACAGAAAGTGAGAGCAGAGGGGGAAAGTGCTGGCAGCGTTTGCTTTCCTCCAGCTCCTCCACAAGTTTCATCTCCACTATGAGGCCTCGGAGGAGCAGCAGAGCACTAAAAGCAGCAGAGCAGATTAGATTTGCGTCCGTTTCTGGACGGCAGCCCCGCAGCTAACTGTGTTTTATTGGGTTTTTATCACAACGCCGCCTCAGCGCGTGTTCACATTTCATCTCGGCTACTTTTGCTTTATGATCTGCACGCCGCTCGACGAAACGTTGGATCTGATGTCGTGAATCTCGTGGAACAGTTTTGAAAGCCGATATTTCAAGCATCAGAACACGCCTGTGTGTGTAAACGAAGGTGTGGATGTTTCAGCCCCCCCCTCACCGCACTGACTCAGACAGAGCTGCCACCATTGCGTAAATCTCGATTAGTCGATCAGGCTTGCTCCTCTCACTGGTTAACGACAAGAGAGGTGTGCTGTGAAGGAGCCTGGAGACTCTGACAGGTGTTTGGCCACTGCTGAGGCAGGCAGACTGAGGCAGAGGCTGTTTATTCTACAGTTAATCAGTAACCACACATGTTCGGGTCGCCTCCTCCCTCTGGAGTCTCGCAGTCTGCCCAGGTGGAAGTATAAGAAGCATGCAGAACTCCCCTCTTTTAGAAATGATTTAATAGAGTCTGATAGGAGGGTGGGGATTGGTTATTTAGCTACTATTTTTATCATGTAACAGCATCCTTAGTATTTTCTGTAAATGGATACTGACTTTTATTTTTTTGCAGCTGTAAATAATAATTGAATGATGGACCAACTCAGCTCAAGTTGGGAGAAAGAGGCGATAGCATACAGCAGCCATGACTGAAAATAGATTTCTTTTAGTGAATTAAAGGATGAAATAAAGCTGATATATCAAACCACTTAAATGCAAATGAGAGCCAGCCTAGTGCACTGTTATTTGCTTCAATGGTGTAATGAGCCGACAGCCTATATTAAGACGTCTCATCAACGCTGGTATGATTTTATGGTCTCTTCCCAAGGCTAATGCTCTATACTTTTATTTCTAAAGTCGAGGTGACCCCTTCATCCGTCCCTTTCTCTCACGCAGCAGTACCGGAGTGGCCTCCAAATCTGTGTTGCCATGACACACGCTCATCTTTTAGTCACCAGATGGGAGGAGAGGCGGCCGACTGCCAAACAGAAAGCAAAGAGGCAGAAAAATATGTTGTGGTTACTGTCAGAGTGGTTGGAGTGCTGCTTTGCAGAAGCAAAGGGGATAAACATAAAAGGCTTTAAACAAGCAACACAACAAGTGGCAGAAAATATGAAAACTACATGTTTCTTAAAACCAGAACATTTTGTGTGTCTGTCTCTGCAGTTCTTCCGCTCGGTCCAGTCCACATGCACAGAGCTGCTGAAGGTGATTGAGAAGTATCAGCACAGGATCACACGTGAGTGACCAAATCACATGAAAACAATGGGAGGTTTTCATTTCAGACGTTGGAATTATTCAGTCTAAAAAAGCAAAGCTTAATGTGCAGTAACAGCTGGAGCTTTCAGCTTGCGGCCTTTTAGTAATCCTTGTTAATGGGTGGAAGAAAACTTTGAAAAATGTTTCTCTCCTACTGTTCAACATGTATTACACATAAATGTAACAACACAAATGAGAATAAGAAGAGAAAAAGATGTGGACATTGGGGGGGGGTTAATATATGAGGATGTAGATGAAGATCTTTTTCACTGAGGCCCAAACAGGTGCCCGTGTTATCCCTTCACTCTCTGCTATGAGGACACACAGGACTCTTAACCATGAGCTCTTTCTCCAGGCTTGTCTCAAGAGGAGAACGAGCTCGGCCTGTTCCTGCGCTTCCAGGCTGAACATGATCGCACAAAGGCAGGCAACATGATGGACGCCACCAGCAAAGCCCTGTGCACCTCCGCCAAGCAGAGGTGAGCAGCAGGAAATAATGAAGCCAGCGATTATGTACTAAAACGATGAATAAACTGCACATCAATCTTAAACTTCTGTGTTTCACGCTGATTTTATTCTCCAACATCCTCCTTCTGGATCATCAACAGGATGGCACTCTGCCCGCCACTTCACCGTTTGCACCAGGAAGTGGAGACGTTCAGACGGCGCGCCATCGCCGACACGCTCCTCACCGTCAGTCGCATGGAGAAGGCTCGGACCGAGTACAGAGGGGCTCTGCTCTGGATGAAGGACGTCTCCCAAGAGCTGGACCCAGACACCTACAAACAGCTGGAAAAGTTCCGCAAGGTAGGAAGAAGCTTGTTTGGGTGTTTTGGCGTGTGGGTTGACGCTCTCTTGGCGATCTAATGTGTTTGTGTTTTCAGGTCCAAGCTCAGGTCCGAGGGACGAAGGGCCAGTTTGAGAAGCTGAAGAACGACGTGTGTCAGAAGGTGGACATGCTGGGAGCAAGTCGCTGCAACATGCTGTCCCACTCCCTCTGTACCTACCAGGTAGACTTCCTCTAAGTTTCTTGACTTCTCTGCCCGCTTCTTTGTCCGTGTCATTCCATCAATATTTCCTTATTTCATTCCCGTCATGGCAGACGACGCTGCTGCAGTTCTGGGAGAAGACGGCCCACGCCATGTCGGGAATTCATGAGGCCTTCCAAGGACACGTACCGTACCAGTTCACCACACTCAAGGTGCTTGAAAGTAAAGAGACACGAGTGTGCAGTCAGGCAATGACAGCCTGAATGCCCACCTGTCATTGTTTTAGCCTGTTCTGTGAATCTTTACATTACAGTTATCTCTTCTTCCCTCCTACAGGACCTGCGAGACCCACTGGAAGAAATAACGGACTCCCAGAAACGAGAGGATAAGAAGGAAAAGGCTCTACAGAGCAACACAGACAGGTGAGAAAACAAAGAAAAGGAAGTTAAAATATATATCAACGATCAAATGTAATATGATGTGTGTTACTTATTGTGTAATCTGTTCCTAACAAACACACATGCTGCCATACCTTTTCTCTGTTTTCACACACACACACACACACACACACACACACACACACACACACACACACACACACACACAGTCCATTTTCTGTCTTCATCTTCGTGTCTCTGTCCTTTTGTCTGCACACAACCTCCTCAGCTATGTCTTCATCAAACACAACGCCAATGTCATGCCCATGTTTACCCGCAAGTAAGTGTCGTGCACATAGCGGGTGTTACGTGTGTCGATCAGTAGTGATCCTTGTGGTAGTTCAGGACTTTAGAATAGCGAAGCTGAGACTGCAACTCCAAATCAAGTAGAGGCTACTGCAACGCTAAAAATAGCAAACAGTCTCGCCAGCTAGATAAGGCACTTTCTCATTTTCTCTCTCTCCCTGCTTCTTCCTCAGCCTGGTGTCCTTGGATGACGACAAGCCACCGGGAAGTGCCTCTGACGCAGGTATGTACTGCCCCCTGTAGGCTGAACACAGAGCTGAAGTTCATTTTTCCTTTTTTTAAAAAAAGTTTTTCTCAGCTCCTGCCTGTATGTGTTGGACATCACATGTAGGCAGTGTCTGCACTGTGTTTTAATATTTTAATTTTAATGGCATATATTATATATGACACTGGTAAAATGAGCTGCATGAGCCTTATTCTTCTTGTTTTGATGTGCCCTCCTCTGCAGACCCCACCCACAGCAGTGGTGGACCGAGCCAAACCAGCGACAGTGGTAAGTTTGTGTGTGTGAAACTCTATTGCTTATTTTCTGTGGCTGGCACTTGTGTAAATAGCACAGATGTGTACACTGAAACTGCTGTTGCTGACTGTGGACCGGATGCCCGCTTTTGATGATCCTTTTGATCTCAGCGTGCCCAAACACCGGCGCACCTTCTCCGGCCCTGCACAGCCTCAGCGGACTGCCAGCGAGCTCCGATGACGACCTGATGCTGATGGCCTGTGATCTGCCGCAGCTCCCGGCAGCAGCAAACGTCCCCCTGCAGCCGGCTCCTGTTCAGGGCGGAGACCTGAATGTGCCCTGGGGCTTCGGCCTCTCACAGCTGCCTGCCACCGGTAAACTGGCTGGTCGTCTCCTTTCTGTGAATTCTGACTTCAGGCTGCCTCGCTGGCTCACAGCTTTCCCATCTGACTTTGTTTGGTTGTGGCACAAATTCTCCTCTCCTGGGATTTCAGCTCTTCTTTCTCTTGCACTTGATCTGGATTCAGTCTGCCTGGCTGGTGCAAGGGGCTTTGTTTCCTTCACTTTTTGTTATTTATGAAAAAATAAATAGCCTTGGATATACTGGGTTGTGTTTACTGACCATTTACAGTGAAGTTAATTAAAAGGAAATCTGACAGTTTTAATGTCACTTTATTTTCCACCTGACTGAATGCCTTCTTACTTCTTCTTGACAGCTACCAAGATACTGGATTTTCTTCTTGTGCAGTTTAAAACCATCTTTTCAATCTTGAAAAACGGCACACTGTCTGAACTAATAAAAATTTTAACTCTCTCTAGTTACTTCTTTATTTTAGCCCAGTTTTCTCCTTTTTGACATCTTTTTCAAGGTCAAACCTTTATTTTTTTGTTTATCTCTGCTCAGATTCTCATCTGCAATCAGCTATCATCTCTTTGCCTCTGGTCTAATACAGCTCCCCTCCTGTGTATCTCTGTCCTCAGGTGGTCCGCCCCACCCTGCTGAAACAGCGCTGAGACCGGAGGAGGAAGATGGCGAACGGGGCGACATGGCTTTCCTCAAAGACCTCCTCAGCCCGGGGCCGGGCGCCAGCGATGAGTTCAGCAGAGAGTGGCAGGACGCCTTCGGGCTGTTTGATGCTCCCAGCGTCCCTCCGCCGAGCACGGGAGCAGCAAGTAGCGGGCCGGCAGCACGTCCACCCTCTAACCCCCCCAGCCCCACAGGCTTCCTGCCCTCCCAGCTGCTCGATCACAGCCTGAGCTCTACAGGTCAGCCACAGCGCCCTCTGCTGGAGAGAGTAGCTCACTGCAGCACTGACAGATGGTTCTTGAAGAGGCAGAATTACAGGCTGTTTTTTAACCATCGTTTGTCTTTCAGGCTGGGCAACCCCACCCATGTTTCAGGCTCCGCCTCTGCAGCCTCCCCCTGGTCAAAGCCAATCAGCTCAGCCGGCTCCGAGCTCAGCAGCTAGTGGTGAGATGTTCCTCAATCTGCGGGCTTGTCCATACTTGTGTTTTTGTGCAGCACTCTCTGAAATATAATCAGTCATGAGTGATGTCGCCATAACTGGTTAACTCTTTATGACCTAAATAGAACCACAGAACAGTGCATATTTTTACATTTACATGCTGTAGTGCCATTTTTTGGAGCATTTTAATTTACTATACATCAATACAACCCTTAGATCTCAT
>JAVQJZ010073117.1:0-12599 GCA_036025355.1 Leiopotherapon unicolor
CAAAAAAAGTTAATGAATAAATAAGAAATAAAAAAATAATATACCCAACAATAATTTAGGCTAAAAACTATTAATATGGAACCAAAAACACATGGCACAAAAGGCATGTTGGAAATCAAACGGTGCTAACAGTGACAAGAAGCTTTTTTAATGATTTAAATGGCGATGACTCTGCAGCCTTGTTTCTTCAGGCGGAGGCTCCAGAGTAGAGGTGTCCTGACTGTGAACGCCCCGTCACCTTCAGCTTTGATCTGTGGCTTAGGAAGAGACAGCAGAGCCCTGCCTGAGGATGTGAGGCTGCACTCTGGCAGGAGAGCAGCATTTCAACTATATACAGTGGAAATGTAAGTTGTTGAAGATAAACTGCAAAATCTTAAAATGATTTCCAAAACTGTGGGACACAGTGATAAACTTGTTTTCATGCATTTGTTAAAATTTGAGCGGCTCCTTTTTGTACCTTTTTTGTTCACAATGAATTACAATAATGCAATCAATATGATATAAAAGCACGTGTGATCTTGTTGAGATCAGGTTTAGAGAGGAAATACCTGAAAACAACCTGTTTTTTTTAAACGAAGGCTCATTCTCCAAACCACACACCCGTTTTCTGACTGCAGATTTGACATTCATCAACAGAGAGCCAAAATGTTTTTGTAAAACTGGGACGACAAAGAATGATTTCATATTTGTGTTCATGTAGCTGGAGAAGCTTTTGTGACATCCAGCTCTTTGCCTCCGACCGACAGGATAATAATACGGAAGGCAACCAGCAGCTTGTTCTGTTTCTATGCTGCACAATTTACACTGAAAGGGCTGCAGAGGAAAACATTTTAGTCATTTTTAAGGACTGGTATTGTATCCACTAAGTTAATAACAGAGATTTGTGACTGGGAAACAAAACAAAATCTCAGGACGACCAAACTGAGGTCTTAAGTTTCAGTATCTGGCTGCAACTAAAAAGGAGCTGACTGCCTAATGCCGGCACATTTACAGAGGTGCTGATCATTGTGTGTTGCACTTTAAAAACAGCAAATCAATATTTTCTTTGCACCTTACAGTCAGTAAGCTGTAGAGCTAACAGCAGTTTTTGTATTTTTGTGCAGTTTGTGGCGCTCACTGTGGGTTTAACCTGTTGGCCTTTTCCCAACCAATTCAATCTGAAGAGTCGTCTTCCTTTCTCACCCCAGTAAACTTTGCAGCACGTCCGGTGGTAAGAAGGTTATCAAAACCCATAAAATGATGTTCTTATTCACGCCGTCCCTCAGCCTAGATTTCAGAAAAAAAATCCAGACAGGGATTCCTCTGAGGACAAGCCAAGGGAAGTCAGCTTGTTAAGTTGCGTTTGCCTCCGCAGTTACACACCTGCTTGTGTCCAGGATTATCTTATCTCCAGACCTCTGTGTGCCAGACTGAATTATAATGTTTCTGGCATCACTCCGTCTCAGTCAGACGCTCCTGAGGGCAGGCTCTTATCTCCTTATATTTACTTACCACACAGCAGCATGCAGGCAAACACTCGTGATCTCCAAACAGTGCTTGCCATGGACAAGTCAAATGGCAACCACCAGATATACAGAGAGGAGGTGAAGGGGTTCAGCTGGAGTCAGGATTATCAAAGATCAGTGTTGTAAGAGGTTATGTACATCTCTGTCGTCATGGAGATTTGACCTGTGGTGAGAGAATAAAAGAGAAATCTGCCAAGCTGATTTGAAGGTGAAAAAAAGCATTAACACTCTTTCCTTATTAAATCAAGTTCATAAAAAAACTAATTTCTGAAAATCCTCTGGCAGTGACTAAGCCATTCTGTCAGTCTATGAATGAAACAGTTTCCTGCTGGTGCTGCTGCTCAAATGTGGTTTCCTTGGTAACAAATGCACACTAATGAAAACAAGGGAAAACCTGTCTATCTTGTCCTTGTGAATACAGGTATTCCAAACACAGCTCACTGGCGTGTGTTATAAACGATGACACTTGTATGACACATTTTCCCGCTATACATAAATTCACTCAGTCATGCCACAGTGATTTTTCAGTTTGATCTGATTTCATAAGAATTTGACAATCTAAGTGCTTGATCGCTCAGAGTATTTACACTGTGAAAAAGGTAAATTAAGATTCTGCTCTTACTGTTAATATCAAGAAGAAGAAAGATAAGCAATTAGGTTCAAATGAATTACCTCTAAAGAAAACAAATCTAGTGGTAAAAGAAATATGATAAATCCACACGGGATCAAAAAAATCAATCTATTGAGTTATTTAACCAGTGGATTAATAATTTAAATTCCAAATGAGTGTAATTATACTGTTCAGAACTGTTTTCTTTGTTGTTTGCTTGCTCTTCTGAGAAATCTATGAGGACTTCTACAGAGGCTGGGTGAGACAAGCAGACATCTTTAGCTTATTCTCTAAATCAAAGGTTGTTCTCTGTGGGCATCTCGTGCCAAGCAGAGCTCATTAAGTATGAGCTGTCTTTGCTAAAGTCTTTAGCCGCGTGTTGCAATGACCATCACAGCTCCAGCTGTGAACTAACCACAGTTTTTGCACTGGGTCTTCTTCTGACCTGTCACAGCAGGAAAACCACAGAACAACAATATTATTCATGGCTACATTCCAGCTAAGACAAGCCAAAATGTCTCCTGTGAAAAAGGTCATTTTCCCCCCATGTGCACTTTACATAGAGAGAGTTATTAGTCACTGAAATTATTCCTCATATCCACACTGGCCAGGGATCCATCTCTTATTGTGATGGAAGAATTAGAGACCAGGCCATGGTCCTCATTCTGAGGTTTGTAAGCTCCAGCGGTTTAAGATTAAATCAAGTAGCTACCCTCTTAAATTACAATGATGTTACAATTCCGGCTTTGAGTTAGTATCCCATTACTGCAGTTCTGTACAGAGTCACAGTCCGGAGTAAAACAGAAATGTTAAATGAAAATGGCTTAAACTTTTTTTTCCCCTCAAGATTCCCACTTCATTTGTCTAACTTAGATTCCTGAAACCACCTAATAGCTCCATCGAAAATAAAGAATGTATGTTGGCATAGAATGAGGATTGTGGTTGTGCTCCCCTTTCTCTTACCACGGGACATGTGGAACAAGCACAGCCACCATAATTTGTTTTAGGGTACTTAAAGGTCAGTAGCGTTTTTTTAACTTAAAAAAAATCTGAATCTATTCTTTTTATTCTTTCTCAAGATTCAGAACTGAATAGGTGGCAGATAGTTGTGTCTGTGCTTCTCTGCAGTCTAGTTCCTCTGTCTACACACACACACACACACGCACACACACACACATACACACACTGATTCAGTTACTCCAAAGAGCTGCTCCTTCTCACTTCATACACACACACACACGAAGCAGTCAGTGCAGGAGACTTTCTCACAGGGACCCAACATCCTCTGTTTTATTGTTCCTGAGCGATGTGTAAGAAAGTCAGAAAGAAAGAAAGAAAGAAAGAAAGAAAGAAAGAAAGAAAGAAAGAAAGAAAGAAAGAAAGAAAGAAAGACATTAAAGGCAGCTCTGTAACAACAAACTGACATTCAGGGCCAGTGGCTGAAGAGAAATCATGGCAGGTCAGCAGCGGCAGCCAAGCACTTAACAGCTACTTGAGAGTCTGAGTGGGTGTTTGAGCTGATACCGCCCATGTTTCTGTGACACTTATTAGAATAGCCCTCCCTACTATTCACAGTACGACTGACACTGGAAGCTGGATGTGATTCATACATGGCAGTATATACAGATAAAATCATTTACTTCCTTCATACTTTGTACACTAATTAACTACCTCCTACATCATAGACCCTCAGCAGATTGCTGTACAGTGAGCAGTAAGTGGAAATTTAGTTAATGCTGGCAGGTACGCAGCAGTAATTTCTGTAATTATAAAATGTGTTTTTTAGCAGAAAGTACAGTCTATACTGTGAACATGACTGTTCCATTGTGGACATTTTAAAAGCACCATACAGTGTGTACTGTATATACAGCTCATAGAAAGCACTGTGTAGTAAATATAGAAAAATAAGAATAATAAGAAAAAACATAGAAATATATAGGTAGAAGTGGAGTTGTGTGTTTTTCTTTACTGTCAAAATGTTGCTAAATAAAAGGAGAGTTATTGTGTTCATGTTACATCTTTATTTGCAGCAAAAGTTTCTAGTTAGATTCAGAGTTTCTTTAAAAGGAGCTAACTGGTGAACATCAGTGACACTGATCACTTACACTGCACTGCACTGGGAGCACGTGATTGGCTGAGAGGTGGGGTGGAGGACAATATTCACATTTTCACATAGCTGTGAAATGAAGTCAAAGAGTCATTTGGAAAATGTTGTGAAATCAAAACAGACCTTTGAAAAGGAATGAATGTGCACAATTAAATAAAAATTAACCTTAAAAATTGTGAAATGAATCTTGTGTAACAATGAATGATTCATGAAAGGCTTTTGAAATTATTTTAACAGGCTCTTGAATGGTTCAGTTATATATTTTACATGGTTTTATAATGTAGGTATTTATTTCATGATGTCCTGTCTATTTGATAAATATCAAACATTTGGACATCCATCCATCCATAAGAAAATTAAGACAAATGCCTATATGTGTGTGTGTGTGTTTTGGGATGTTTACAGGATATGAACCCTTTGCTTTGGACCCAGAAATCCTTGGCACAGCTCTCCTTCTCTGACCTGTAAATCAAAAGCCCCTTAAATCACATCTGTATTGTCAGTGCCGTCCAACAGGCCCACTGGATAATTTGTTGCTACAAAGCAGCAGTGAAATGTGACTTCCTCGCCACTATAAGCAGCAGGCGCGGTGGGTCAGTGGGGCTCTTCAAAGTGAAACACAGAGAGGGCAGATTTATGGGAGGAAACGCAGCCACGGCGCCTTCATCTGCTGTATTTTACTGTGTTGTCACACACATCACACAGAGATTTACTGATCTCTGTTTAAGGAATTACCTGCATGTCTGAATGAACTGATTATCTCATCAACTTCATATTGGAATAAAATAAGAAACAGAATACGACTTCCTCTGGCAAAGTTTGTTGTCATGTGAAACCACCTAAATTTAAAGAAATCTCTCAGTTGTCATCTTACCTTCTTTTCTTATTCCATTTCTCCTAAACCTGACGTGAATAGCACTGATTTGACAGTAATGACTCTCTTTCGTTCTATTACAACTTCACCAAGTATTTTCCACACTTTGCCAGCTCCCCATTCCACAGACATGAACCAATCTCAACATTGTTCTGACTCACTGCAGGTCATTCTCTCCACGGCAAGTAGCTGCAGGCTTCCCATTACTGTTGCTTTTAGATATTTCAAATAAATAAGATCTTTCCCCATTTTTCAGAGCAAATTTCTGTTAAAAACCCCAGAGCCTCATTTTTTCTAGACAATTTTAAATCTTTAAATGAAATTCAATTACAAAAATCATGTGAGCATTTCATAAACATGAAAAAAACAAAACAAAAAACCAGGAGTCTGCAGAACTGCAGACAGACAAAGGGCAGAGCTCTACATGAATGGGTACCTGCAGTGTCTAGATGATTGCTGTGCAGTGAGCTACTGCGAATGTTTTAGCGCTTGTGTGGTTCAGGAGTCCTCTGGGAGCTTCTGAGTTTGAATATTTTCACTCAGGAGCAGCAGGAAACCTAATCACTCGTTGTTCCACCCGCCAAAGAGACAAAACTGGAAGCCTGACTCACACATTCACACACGCGAGGATGTGCTTTAAGAGCGTCTGATAGCTTTTAGATATACTGCAGATACATATTTTTTCATACGTTTGACCTCCACCTACAAATGCTGCAGAGGCTTTTTAAACCTGACGTCAGCTGGGCGGCTCTGTGGGTTTGATGAATTTGCCAGCAGCGCGGATCATACTTAAGCAGCAGCACATTTCCTCTGGCTGGCCCAAAGCTGAATGACACCTGGGAATTTACATCCGTAATGAAACTGCAGTGGATGATCTTCATAAAATGCCACCCTTGAACCCACTGAGTTCCCTCAGGGTTTTAATCATGCAGAAGGGACCTGATGCCTGACAGGACCCATCAGTTTTTTTTACATGCCTTAATGTGGAGGCAGAATTTAGGGGAGAACTTGCTCCAGCTTTAATTGAGTTAATTAATAATGGCAGAGTCAATGGACTTAACAGTGGAGTTCCCAGAGCTCTTGTATGTGTGCTGATGCATGGAGTGCTATTTCAGAAAGTGTGCTCAAGGTGGGTCTTTGAGTTTTGTCTGTTAAGTCTACGATCACTCATTTCACTGAATTGCTGTATTCTGTCCACATAAAGTGAGCATCAACACATCACTGACTCAAGATGAGAAAAACAAACCCTCATTTTGAAGCTAGTGGTCCGACTGGAACTGCTTCCACGGAGCAGTGGAATGAGAGTTTGCAGGATGGTCGTAACATTACCTGCACCAAATAACAGTAGCTGGTAATGACTCAAAATGAATGAAGCCAACATTGTTTTAGCCAGACCTCAATATCACAACAGTGAGGTCCATGAACTTTGATGTTGACTTTTATGTTCCCCAGATGATAACTTCTACTGATTATGGTGAACCACAGACTTTTCCACTTGTGCCACCTGCCTTTTCACTTATCCTGTAAAATATCTCAACATGTATATGAGCTCTTATTTTAAGACAGTTGGATGGATCGACAGATATGATGAATCTATCTCCATCATCAGGTTAATGTATAGTAATGTAATGTATTATGTTGAATTGTATACCAACTAATTCACCTCCTAATGTACCCAACCTTTCTTGTACCACTGCGGCTCTGATCTGAAGCTCCTTCTGTGTAGATGAAAGTGTATGAGTCTGTTTCTGCACGCTTGCATTCAGTCATGCATAATCACGCATGTGGCTCCGACACAGAGATTAACAGCTCTGATTCTCCACTGTGAGCTGATTTAATATGTAACTGATGGGATTTTAATGCTCAGTGATCACTGATGTTGGGATCCTCAGGCTAATGAGAGCTTCCCTGCCTGATTAGCTGGAGCAATAGTAATGTGTGGAGCAGCCCCCTAACCCAAAGGTAGCCATTAGATGGGTCATTACTGAGGA
The DNA here is from genome assembly GCA_036025355.1 of Leiopotherapon unicolor. Classification (NCBI taxonomy): domain Eukaryota; kingdom Metazoa; phylum Chordata; class Actinopteri; order Centrarchiformes; family Terapontidae; genus Leiopotherapon; species Leiopotherapon unicolor. The sequence goes on from JAVQJZ010073117.1 coordinate 7,088, forward strand.
TGTGGCTCTGTATGAATTACAAACTGTGCAGATGGATGCTAATCCACAGAGGGCAGGATTGGGTTTAATTTTTTTATAAGTCAAGCGGAAGCAAATGAATGGTAAGGCGCTGCTTTTGGATAGTATTAGCTGTACGTCCATGTATTCACATCATTCCAAGCATTTAAGTCTGATGGGAATACTACACTGTTTTAAATGTGGATGGTGTCCCAGTCTTGGGTTTAGACTGTGTTTATAGAAGTAAAAACCTTTGACTGACACCAATACTGACTGAGAAATAACAAATTAAAGCTCTAATCTTTGTAATCATCTCTGAACATCCATATACTGACTGTTTTATCACACTTAAATTGGCTTGTCTGAAAAATGTATTACAGCTCCAACTTTTGTGCCACCTAAAATTGGCTCAGAGTAAAAAAAATAACATCTTATCATTTTGAAGAATGCTTTCACCACTCCCCCACCCCCTCCCCCCCATCCACCCCTTTTTTTAAACACACAGGGATTCTGTGTTGGCAATTGGGCCTTTGCTTTTTTGAAACTGATTAAAAGTGAATTAGTTTCTTCTTGCTGGAATGAGACAAAATGTGACTGAGATTCTGTCAGAAGAGTTACTAATGTTTGCACCCAGGGGCTTGGCCGCCTCACGCAGTGACGTATTTTTGTCCTTGAGAGCTGTGGGTCAGTGGAAGAGCCTCAGAGGAGCAGCCTGGTAGATCGCTGTAAATCTCTCCAACTGGCTGGGTTAGCCGCAAGGACTGAAAACCTCCCAATCTGAATGCTAAAAACAATCTGTAGAAACACCACAGCATGTTTGGATTTGAAGAGCTGATGTCTGAATGAAGCAGTCATAGCCTTACTAATCTTTGTTTGATCTGTGCTTTTCTACAGTGAAGAAAATACACTTTGAAAAGACCAATGAGCAGTAATGCTTTGAGCTGTATGCTGTATGCTGTATACTGATGTGAGCAGTATCATGTTTACAGTGTTTCTGTGTGTCAGCATGGCAGCATTTGATAATTAACACTGAACACAAAGTGTAGCTGCAGCTCTGGAACTCTTCAGAGCAGATCATAACACAAAACTTTACAGCAAAATAAACTGTTTACTGTGACAGTAACAGAGTAACAATATCCTCCTGAGCTGGAGTCATTTCTCACAAACTGTACACCCTTTATATTGTACTGGTGACTTTTCTTCTTTCAGCCATGTTGGTGTTTATGTTCCACTGCAGGCCACCACGCTGCTTGATGACTTTAACAAAGGAGATCTCAGTCACATACTCCACAAATGCAGACAGTTTATTAAATGCCTGGACAGGGAGGAGAATATTTTGGATCACGGCTGCACTGGGACTCTCTGACCGTGTCATGGTCCATTTAATAATTTCCTAGCTATGGGCAGAAATTAAATGCTGCCCATAGCGGTGATGCTTGAGTATTAAAAAGAGTCTCGTTATTTCAACAACATTTTTTTTTGGTATTTTTGGTGGACAGCACATCTATACACACATCCACATAATCTCTGTCTGTCTCTCTGTCTAACAGGCATGTTGGACAGCTCAGTGCAAGCCAGCCTATGTACAGCCAAGACCCACTGAGCGCCTCAGTGAGCCACTTATTCAGGGACTCAGAGATGCCCTTCGTAAGACCACCTCTGAAATCAAGTCTCTGAAATCAACTGGAGAACGCTGAGCTCAAAGAGAAGACCAACAAGTACAGCTCATCAATCTGCAGGAGGATCTCAAGAAAAAAAGATGAGCTCCTCAAAAGGGAACAAAAGAAAAGGGAAATGAGGTCTAAAGCGCACCTGGACACTCTCCATTGCCCGAACATAAAGCTAACAGATCATGTGTAGCATGAGCTGAAGTGTAGGAGCAAGACTGAGGCCAACTCCATCTGCAAAGCCCTCCAGCTGCAGGTATGCTGTCTAAACTCATTGTTTAACTTCAGAAAAATCTGAGGATCCAATAATAACATGTTGGATTCTCACAGCAGGTTTGTTGCTCTGAATCAGCTTTGTACATGTGCCATAACAATATACTGCTTTTGTTTTTTCAACAACATCAGTGAGCAGAGGCAGCTGGAGGCAAAAGCTGAGAAAGAGGAGGAGGAGAAACAAATGATGAGGAGCAGGAAGAAAATAAAGAGTGAGAAGACAAAAGGAAGGACAAAGAGAAGTTAGAAAGGGAAAAGAAAAAAGACTGTAAGGTGGAGGAAGCTCTGACCCCTTTGCCCCCCTCAGCAGGGTTCACCTTGTGGGGACCGTAAACGTAAACTTAAAGTGCTTCAGTCAACAGCTGGAAGGTCCTTCACTTGTGTGTGCGTTCTGAGCGAACAGAGGCAGAGACTGTGTCCTAATGTTTGAGGGCATTTGGTTCCATTCAAGAGGCATTGAAGAGGAATTGGCCACACATACTGCACATCAGCTTGAAGTTCCTTTTTTTTCTTCTTTTATGTTTGGATTTGTTTACCGATACGAAGTACGAACTGACAGATAATTTAATCCCGTCTCATATAATGTGACAGTCTGGTAAACACTGCCTCACAGTTTTGCTCTGTTGTTCACTTTTCATAAATTGCTTGTCGAGGTTGTTTCCATCATTCAAAAAGTGGGTAAAAGGGATGTGAAATCCTGGAAAAGCATGTTTTAGATTAAACTACAAGTTATTAGTAATCCACAAAAAAACAAAATACAAACAAAAAAAAAGTACAAATTAAATCCCTCGTATCAGAAAGTCCTAACTGACTAGTGATGGGAATTCCAGCTCTTTTTAGAGAACCATCTCTTTTGGCTCAGCTCACCAAAAAGACTCGACTCTTTCAGCTCCCAATGAGCTCTTCAGATTTTTTTGTTCCTTATGAATTACTAATGTAAAAAATGCATTATGTTATATATATTATATATATATATATGTGTGTGTATGTGTGTGTGAGCGTGTGTGTTTATTATATAGATATGTCTTTATTTATTAATTCTACAGTGCTACAAAAATTCATTATAAAATACAAAAACACACTTTTGACTATTTACCATCAAAAGTTTAACCGTTTTAAGCTTTTTTGTGTGCTGTGTGTAACTGCAGCTCCCTGGTCAGCACAGACACAGAAAAGACACCACACATATTGACTAAATAAAAAACAAAGCTAGGCGGCTGCCAGTCAGGAGCCGGCTCCTGTCAGAGCCGGATCGTTCCTGACCAACACATCACTATTACTCATTGTCATTGACTGCCATTAAAAAGACAGCAGGTAACGTTTCTCTAAAATTTGCATTGAGAAAACAGGCATGGGAACATCGATCAAAGCATTGAGTTCCTGTTGTGACGCCCCTCAGACTTTCCATTTTTGCACAGCACAGTGCAGTTTACAATGACAACAAAGACATTTTCACAATGTGAGACAATTACTTAATTTCAAATGCAAATGCAGTGAAGCACTTCTGTTTGACTTAAAGCTGAATAAGAGGGAGATATATTTAATGTTGCATTTCTTCGGATTCCTTCGGATATTATTCCCACCATGTGGTGAACAGGAGCTGTTTGCTGAGGAGTTACGCCTCACCAAACGTCACCTCACGCTTTCAGACCAAAGAAGTTCAGACTCCCAAACTGTGGGCGGCGCGCAGGCCCTGCGTTCACCTCTCTATCCCGTCTGTCTCGTCCTTAGAGCTAAAAGTGAGGCCGCTGTCAGGTTCAGATTCACAAGGAGGACACGGCTGCATCTCCCTGTTTCATGTCCGCCTTTGTCTCGCTTATGAAGTGTGGTCTTTGGAATTGCAAGCAGCAGACCCTGTTCAGAGGGGTACAGGGCCTCATTAATAACACGGCAACACACCACTTTTCCTTTTTAGCTCGACACCTCGAATAACACTTCCAGCTGGTCGGAGGCTCTGGGACGGTACTTTCTTTGAATTTCCGTCTTTGGCAGATTCTTATCGAGGATGGCATCAGATGAGAGCGGCCTCGCTTTGAAAGCTCTCCATGGTCTGTTCTCATGCTTGAATAGTTCAGTTTACCATCAGTGATTTCACCGGACAGACACATTCACACATAAACCCGTACAAGGTCTTGTAATCAAATATCCGAAGCTGGTACCATTACACCTCCGACTGGTGTCTGACAATCCTTTCTCACACAATCACCCCGAAACAATGCCAGGCTGCTCTCTTTTATTAGCCTCAGGTCTGATAGATTTCACCCACAGAATAAACACCTTGGTGCTGTCACACATTCCCTTAAAAGAGCAACATCATGTTTGTTGCAAGGCTGTACTGGCTTAACTGGAGCCATCAGAGGCAGCTTTATGGAGCAAAACATTGGCTTTTCATCAGTTTTCATAAACAGATCCCTGCTCCAGCATCACTTAGAAGTTGAAAATGTATAATTACTACTCACCTAAACTCACTTTATTAACACAATCCCCCCTCTTTAATGAGTTGTGATAAAGCATGTTAAACATGAGGATAAATACTATCTGCCCATATAAATTGATAGTGCAATAAATACGGATTTAAGAGAATGCATCAGTGTGCAAATACTGTTCTCACTTTGAATGCTTGACATCACCTGGAATAGCACCACGTTTACTGGGGAAGGCACACGCAGGGATGTGTTGCAGTAAACAGACTGATATCATTGTGAGGGGCCCATGAATCAGTTCGTCAAGGTCTGACACTTTCCAAACTTGTGTTTGGTGGTAGAAGGGAGAAGGTCGGTCATGTCTAATGCCTGGATCCAAGTGTATAATTCAATCATCCTCCTATTCCACAGGGAATGATCAAATGGACCATTTATTTCTTAAAAATCTTCAAGAAAAATGAAGATACCTCTCAGACACTGGGTCAGTGAAAGGGCTGGATGTCTTACCCATAATTCATGCAGAGCATCATGAGGCTGGGAATAAGTTGGATAAGAGCTCATAAATACCCTTTCTCTCTCCACCTTTCTGTTTCTACACACCTTCAGCTGTTTGCTGTGGTTTGACATTTTTCTGCCCTCAACACTAACACACACATTCCTCATGTGTTCCACACAGCACAGCTCCATGTTCAGCTAAGTAAAGTAAAGTAAAGTTGCTACAACTTTAAATCTTTAGATATTTATGTACATATTACATATCTTTATATATATTTATGTTTAAAGCTGGAAGTCACCAATCTTAATTTTGTTATGTGAAAACATGATGACAATAAAGATTCTTGATTCATGTTGGTCCACCTTTCAAGTAGAAGGAAATATGCCAGGGTGGTGCAGAGCTGACCATCCCATAGTCAGAGTAAAACAGTGCATCATTTGGATCAGTTAAACAGAACACATTAAAATACATGAAAGACTCAAATGTACATTTATTTGTAATATTTTTGCACCAAACAAAAATAAGCCATTAGGCATTTAAATAAAACCGTATGAGACGGTAAGATGGAAAATCTGTTTGCTAACCACTAACAAGCTAGAAAGAACATTATGTAATCCCAGTAGTGCCAATCAAACCTCAATTGGTGGAAAAACCGT
>JAVQJZ010073133.1:0-39863 GCA_036025355.1 Leiopotherapon unicolor
TTTTATACTAAAAAGGCAAACGCTGACATAAAGCATGAGGTACTACAGGTTCTCCTTTCAATATTTCACCAAAACCACAATTCTTCCTTTTCACTCCTTTCAAGGTTTTTTAGCAGCCAAAAGAAACAAGCACACAATTCAGTCTTCAGTGTCAAAGCCCTACGGTTATGCCAAACATATAGGCTAGCACTCAGCACAATGCCAAATATTGGCCTTTTTCAAAAGAGACTCAGTCAAAGAGAATGGAAAAATGATCACTCTTACTTAAGACATGGATCGTTAAAACCTGTACAGAGGTTTAATTATCTTAACCGTCTGTTGGGTTAGGTCAAGCCCATATCTCTGTGCTCTGGCCTGGCTGGAGCAATGCATGAAACATACCAGTGTGCAGAAAATTCAACAAAAGAGAGCGTTTTGGTAAGAGAAAGAATGGACATTCACATACGCGTACAGTATGAGAGAGTGTAGGAAAAAAAATACACGCAGTAAAAAACACACTCGCACACAAATGCAGAGCAGATGTCCAGTGTACAGTGTGGACTTAATGAGCCATGAATGATATGAGAGGCAAGTCAAGATGCCTGTCCCTATGTGTTCAGAGATAGGCTGTGGTTGGGACACATCTGGTACCTGCCCCCACACCCCTCCCAACTGCACCTGTGCTTTAGATGCTCAGGGACAGTTGTGAAGCAAACTACAATTACAACCTCAACCTTGCCATTTGTACCAATCTGATTTCCACCTATTCCACAGTGTAAGAGGGAAAGATCAAGATGTAATTTACTGTACACATTGCATTAAAATGCTCTCCACGTAATTTCAATTGATTAAACTCTAAAAGGAATATTCCAACATTTTGGGAAATACACAGATTTTTTTGAGAACAAGCTTGTGAACTACAAGATTGATTGACTGTGATTCTGTAAGAGACACTTCAGTCAGTCAGTTTGGTCAGTCTCCAAAACAAAATTATTGCTCACTGAGCACATTAAGGCCATCCTAAATCTTCGAGACAAGCGCGTTGTAATTCCCCTTGAAAACAAGCAAAGCCAACTAAAATGCATCTAGACTAAGTAGAGAAACACATGTTAATTTTATGCATGCCTGGCCTCCTCTCCTCTCTTAAAACTAAGCAGTGAGCAGAAGTTTAGCTGCACATTTGTTCCCTAAAACCATAAAACAAAGTTTGAGTGAAGTATTCTCAAGTGATCAGCTAGACAGCACGCAAAACACCCAAAACAACACCCGAGTGACAGGAAACAAACAGCTCATACAGCAGTTCAAATTCGAATGATGACAGCGGACATTACCATCAAGGCAGGCGCATGCCATTCTTTGGTTCAAACAAATGCAAATGAATGGCAGCCTGTTAGAGCCATTCACCAACATCACCTGCGAGCATGCAGGGGGCACGAATGCCAACAACTGATGCTCAGCAACAACCCAGCAGCTGAAACAAACATCCGGCCATGGCTACCTTACTGCACTGAGCCAAAACACGCCATGTCACATAAGCTATAAATTACATCTCAAGAAGCACAGTATGGTCATGACCTTAAGGTGACTGCAGCAGGTGAGGAGTGTCACTTATTCACTCCATTATGTTGACTATTGCTTTGGGTGTAATAATCAAAGTAAAAGAATATCTGTGCTGAACACCTGAATGAATATGAATGGACATTACTAGCCATGGCTGTTAAAGGACCAATCACTGTTTTACCGTGTTCGCAACAGCTGATGCCTATCAGAGCAGACTAAGCGTTATTTCCACCATGATTTCACAACAAATTTGGAATATTTCATATTAAAATGGTACTCCCAAAACACTGTTTTTATTAAAATATAAAGTAGATTAGAAATATTAATCATCTCTTTTTCAGTACTCTTGGTGATATTCAGTAATTGTAGGTGTGTTTTTGCACCTAATTTGTGTTTGAGTTTTTTTTTCATAGTCATCAGCCATAATAACTATTTAGTCACAACACTAGCAGAAACCAGAAACAGCAAACCACTGTACAGACAGGTGAATTGTTTCAGTAAAAACCTTAACTGTGTGCCACTTGTGATTTTTCCAGGAGGGTGTGACAGACAGCCAGTCTGTCAGCCAACGAAATTTTTTTGTGATTACATCTTGAAGTTTCAGTGGAAGTAAGTTAAAGTGAATAAAGGTGCAGTGGCAAGTGTGATATCTTGATGCAACATGATCAGACAGGTAAGTTTTCTTATGAAACGCTATCTTAAAAGAATCTGCAGCCAGCTCCTTTCAGTAGTGTGGGATACGAACACAGTAGTGAGTGTTCAGGGTCATGTATGATGACTTGATCAGCAGGTGTTGGCATGACAGCCAAAAAGTACCTCAGAATAAACATAAATATCACCAAGTGAGGCTTATCTGCTTTTCTGAAATGGTAAATGTCCTAAGGAGGCTTTCTCCATTTCTAACAGAACATAAACAACGCTATGCAGGTTTGGTTTAAACAAAAAAAAGGGAAAAACAATGTCGGCTACAGGGGGCTATGACGTTCTTAGCTGCCATACCAGGGAAGTTTCTTCTCCTAGCAGCACTTGCTCTTAAATATCAATCAGCAGCTGCCACAGGGAGTGCCAAACCTGACGTTTGAATCACAGACACTGTTTTTCTTGCACAAGAATTTCAGTTTGACCCAACTAGACTGTCCGTATAGGCCTAGAGGTTTAGCATGCAACCAAACGCTTGCTGTTTATTCAATTTAAGTCTTTTTTTCTTTTAATGTATTTAGTTTTTTATCCCGAATAGCTTAGGAACACGCCAGCATCCCTGAGGATGAGCTGAGAGCATACAGGAGAAAAAACATCCAGGGTACCCCATCATGACTCAGACCTGGAAATATGTCTGAAAATGAATGAAATGGATGGATGTATATTCTAATTCACTTAATTTATTGTTCCAACAAAGGACAAAGGAGGTCTAATGGTTATAGTGGAGAGTGATTAAAATATGGAGAGGGTGATTATAATAGGGCAGAAAGGGAAATGAGAAAGGGAAGCGAGAGATACCAAGGATGAATGAAGGATGATGGCAATGCACTGGAGCAAAGCTCTATAAAAGAAAAAAAAAGCAAGAGAGGAAAATCTCAGGAAGGAAGCATGGAAATGGATGGTGGTCTGTTGTTTGCCCACTGGTCCGCAGCTAGCTCTGTCAGGGGCACAGATGACCCAAAACCAGAAACTCTCCCTGCTGTCGTCCACCTCCCGAGACCTCCGTGGCACTGACCTAATTTAAACTGATTGATCTCCTTCCAACCTCTCAAGTGTGACCCCCTCAGCCGCTTTTTCTCCACCTCGCAACTACAAATTTGGTTTGGAAAGATTCATTTTTTTAAAAGTGTTAATGATTTTAATTGATCTGTGATGCCTATTTTTTTTATTTATATAGATGTGTATTGCCTGTAAAAAAAAAAGTGTGCATCTATCCACCAAAGAAATCTATCTGAGTACTGTCTATTTATTGTATTATTGCTTTTTCATGGCGCTTTTGCTTGACAGTGAGAAAGCAGTTTAATATCAAAAGAGTAGAAAGAAGGAAATAGCAGTGTTTAGAAAATCCACTATAAGATCAGGCAGTGTTATTATTTAACAAGGTTAAATGTGCTGGAAAGAGCTACTACGTTTCAGGGATTGCTGTTATAGCCATTTTGTGAGAGGAAAATGCTGTGTTTACTTTTCTGAAGAATTTGCACCATGCCATGTACAAGATGTGTCTGAGGGTACTTTAATGGATTGTTTGATAATCTGACCCATGTGAGATGCTTGTTTGCTTGTTTGTTTTCCGTCTCCTTGCACAAACTCCAGTCATAATGATATCACAGCACAATATTCAACAATATTCCTCTCTTTACTTCTTCACCAGAAGTTTTTAGTTGTCACTTCATCTCTGTGATTGATATGAGGCTCGCCAACAAAGCCTGTTAATTGTCAATTTATTTTAGAAGCAGAGCAGGGCTTTCTGGCACAACTTCACCTACTTCCACTAAGGTGCATGGAGAACGGAAAAAAAGTCTGAGGAGGTCAAAACTTCAGCAACAGTTGTATAAAAAACAACTTTATTTCAGCTCGGGGACTTCATGGAAACATGTTGATCTGACAGTAAAGCTGTACTCAAGCACCCCCCAATTTATTGCCACTGTTGGAGACGATGTGTTGATTTTTGTATGGAAAGGCGTCAGTGTGTTTGCAAATCCAACATAAAAAGGGATTCTTTCTTTCGGCATTGTCATCACCAAATCAATCCTGAAATAAACAACAAAGTGATGCAGCACACTGGAGAAGTGTATGTTGTTAAATTCATGTAGGATACCTGAAGATTATAAAGGAAAAATATTCAAAAGACAACGCAAATGTTGCTCTGATGGTCTATGCTCCAGTCCGTCTGATTGACCGTGCACATCGGAGAAGTCTTATTTCCGAGTTCATTTTGGTAAGAGGTTTTGCAGATGCAGAAGAAACACGCGGCAGAAAGATGAATAAAATTGTATATGAATTATGAAGTTTTTCACTATTAAACATTGCTGTCATTATTCTTGTTATTATCGTCATCGCTATCATTTTTAGCAGCAGCAGCAGCAGCCGCCGCAGCTGCATCATCATTATCATCAGAGTCACTGATGGCATCATCACTGTCTTCATCAGGTGAGTAAACAACTGTGATTGCTGGGCACCAAACAGCATAAATTCTGTAAGAATACATCTGGAAACCCAGATAGAAAGGGAGACTGAGATCACTGGAGGCCTCAGACCAGCCTCTGTAGTCCCGCACTATCCCCTCCTGTCCAGGCAGCATCTCAGTGAGTTAGACTGAGTGGCCTTGCTCCAGCGTGTTGAATAATGAATTAGAGACTGATATCCTGTGACGGAGACTGGGAGAGAGCACTTCCTCCCTGGGCCAGAGTGGGGCTTGAATACCCGTGAATAATACATGGCCAAAAGTGGGTCTGGTGAAATGACTCAATACTGGGAGTCAAGTGCAAGATTATCTTTCCATGGTTATGAAAATATTGCAGCCTTCGTAACACAATAGGAGAGGTGAGAAGATGATCGTAAGAAGCAGGCTCACGGTTGCTGTTTTTGGGGGAACAATTTGTTATCAAATTGTTCTGAACATCGAAAATTGTTTCAGAAACCGCTGCCCAAAAGCACCTCTGTCCTGTTTAGTCGCGTATTGTGGAGAGATAACATTGCATCCATCAAAACTAAAAGCTAACTCTTGTGTAAACCTCCTCAGAAAAGAAGAAACGTATAGCTGTTACTTTTCACTGAAGCGAGAAGAAGCGTGCCTCTGTTCAGCCTGGCATGAGTAAATCTGCAGCGCTACCTTATATCCCAGCCTTCACTTTTTTTTTCCACGTTTCATCATGGGATTCTGGTTACACAAATGTGGAAAACTAATAATCAGGGCACCTGTCTTTTCAAACAAAAATAAATCCACCCAGACAGAATTATGATGTATTTACTTATCTTTATACAGTTGTCAATTTACACATTCAGAAATGGATTTTCGGCCTCCCACAAGACTAACCGGGGCCCCCTGTCTCACTGGGCCAAGTCAGCCTCCAAGAAAGCTGGAAACCGCAGGCTCCCACTCAGCCCCAGCTCTCCCAGCTAACCGCTAATCCATGTGTTTGATACATTAGATGCTGTGCTTGGCTTTGTTCTGCAGGGATGTACTGTCCCTTCTCCTGCCAAGTCTCCCCGTTTCCCCCAACTATCTCTCTCGCTCGTGCTCTCTCTTGCTCCTGCTGCAGTCCAGAGGATTACGCCGGAGTCCATGGGATTTATCTAATTGTGTTTAATTAGGGCTGGGTCAGGCCCGAGTCACAAAGCCCGGGCTGTTGGATTGGAGGAAGCAGATACTGTGGAGTAACCCCTCCAGATCTGAGGCTGGCAGGTGGGCCTGAGCGAGGCGAGAAAAAGCGCCAGGAAGAGAGACGAAATAGAGGATAAATAAATAGATTGAGAGTGCGGAGAAAGAGGGAGAGATAGAGGGCAGAGAGAGGTGGAAGAGAGGAATCAGTAAGGCGACAACAGTGTCTGTGTTGGATTCCCCCAAGGAGAAATCGATTGCCACGCGCCTCGCTGTTCCCCAGACCTCTGCTCCTCCATGCTTCTCTCCATGGCACCATGCTGTGGGGAGCCGTAACTCACTGTGCCCTTGGTTGGGGCTTAAGCGGATTGTGGGTCAGGAAGTCTTCCCTTTGGCATGATGCACTGTATCCCTGCTAAAATAAATTCTCCACTGAAGAGCATTAACAGCAAGTGGCCTCTTGCTCTTGTCTGCTGAGGACTACCGAGGGCTTAGAGGAAGACAAAGGCACCGAGGGGGTGCAAAAAGGAAAGCACAAGTTTCTTTGATTTTCATCGACTGAAGACCTCCAAGTCTACTGAGAGCATTTAACACTCACTCTATCTGGGTTACTTGGATTCTGTGTTGTCACATTAGAGTCTATAAATCACCTAACAAGCAGTTTTACATACTGAGCATACAAACAATATAGGAAAAAAACATGTCACCATAAATCCGGTCTACTTCATCAGCCAGTGTTACACTGGTCTAACATGTAACCATAGGAACAGAGTCAAGTACTTAATGACTCTTATAGCTCATCAGAGGAGACACATACACACTTTTTTTTCTTTCTTAGTTCAATAATTCAGTGAAACGCTATCGATATTGAAACGTACCACATTCAGCAATGCATCAAAGAAAAATGTTTACACTTGTAAAGGAGCTGTCATGTTAAATCTCACGAGCATTTTCTCCTGTTACAGACAAAATGAATCTGGTCGCCTCATAATGAGCCCTTATTATGGCATTGTGTTTATGTTGGGTGAAACAAATTGTTATTCCTGTGGGGAGGGTTGAAAAAAAAATGCGTATGTAATTTGTGTACCACGGCATTGTCATCAGGAGTTACTGTAAAAGCGTCTGAAATGCGAGCTGCTGACATGCACATACGCACATACACACACACAAAAAAGTATGCAGTCACAAAGCCACACAAAAAGGAGTTCTGGGGCCCATAAAGGCATGCTGACGGAGTGGCAGTTGTAAGTTAAGTGTAATGAAACGCCGCTGCTTGCTGTTGTCTCGATTCACTTCGTCACCCTGTGATCTGAAACTTTATGAGACAACCACCCCAAATGATAAATCTATATCACGTTTTTGTTTGTTTTTTTCCCTCGCTGTTGTGCATGCGTGTAAAATGTGTGAACTGTGTGTGCAAGAGCGAAGCAAAGTTGGTGTGTTTATTATGTTAAAAATATTGACAACCATTTTCAAGTTCAGGCTTCAGAAATCTGTCAGAAATATTTTCTAAAGGACGGAGGTAGTCACTCTCTAAATAACAACACGTCAGTGCCCCTTTTAGATAGACCTGAAGCGCACTAATCCAAATAACTGCCACTGACTAACCATACCACATAACCTTATGATTCCCTGGTTCCCATCATAACCGATGTGTTGATTCATTGAAAGAGACAGATGGCCAGTGATAGCCAATGCTATCAACCTCAATTGACTCCAAAAGCTCCCACAATTACTCACTACCTCTTAATCACAATGACCCATAACAGTATTCAAGGCACTCCACTGGGCTCAGAAATGGTTCACTGTACAATTATTCAAATCACGGCTGAACAAGAGCAATGGATGGAATTGTTGGAATTGAGTAATTATGGGGCAGCCTGTGGTGGCTCAAAATGCCACAAGCTGAGCGATTAAGTAATAGCCTTGTATCCACGGTAACCTTTCTGAAGCAAAGTAATATCTGTATAATATGGCCTCATCTGATCAGAGAGAGAGAGCAGTGATGTCCAACATCTGTGTGACCAAGGGAACATGGGGTAAGGTCACATAACATATAAAGTTCCTCCCAGTTCTTACTGGTACTTAACCTTCTGGAGTCGAAAGTGTAACTGGACGTTTTTGACTGCTTTTGATTTTACCTTTATATTTCACCTTAAAAACTGTTTACCATGCCTTGTTTGGTGTCATTTTCTTCAGCACATCTTTACATGTGTGATTTTGCTGTTGTTTTTTTCATGTTAACACATTGGACCTAAAATCCAAACAGAAAAAAAATTTGATTTTTACTGTAAAAAACACAAACATGTCTAACGAACCATTTTTATAATTTAGAATACAAATAGAAATGGTAAATTTCAAAAAACCAATGTGCAAACTTAACAAACAACAAAGTTAGTTCCATATATTTACATTAAAGTATAACACAGGCCGCCCTCTCATCAGCATGGTGCCACCCTGTGTGTGTGTGTGTGTGTGTGTGTGTGTGTGTGTGTGTGTGTGTGGGGGGGGGGCAGCAGAGAGCACATCAGGGTGCCGACCTGCAGAATACAAATGGAGGTGAGTAACTCATCTGAACTTTCTGGCAGCTGACAGGACGGAGGTGACTTGTTGCTGTTTGAAAAAAAAAGGTGATCAAAGCGGGTGTCAGCTGACAGCGGGGTGATCTGTCACAGTAATCCCGCTGACCGAGTCCGGACGTGAAGCCGGAAACGAGGCGCACATGCGTCTGACGGGAGAGCAGGCCGCACGCACTCCTCACGTCAGGGCGGACAATGACCTGTGTTTGCCCGGACAAAGTGCTCACTGTGTCCACCCCCCCTCCCCCTTTTCCTCCCCATCACCTCCACCCAGCACAACATCCATCCACCCCGCTTTTAATGGAAGTGACTGGCCGCGTTCAGCACAGCAGGTCTGAGAGTGATTAATCACCGCGTTCAACGCTGGACCTGAGCCCCCCCCACCCTCCTCCACCACCCAGCATCCATCCATCCATCCATCCTCACCCCCCCCCCCGTGGAGCTGGACGGACGGCGACAGACGGGTCAGCGTCCGTCGGTGGGGAATCAAAGAGGAGAACAAATGAGCGTCTGTCACATCTGCTCCACATTCAGGCCGAGGTGAGACACGGACACACAGTTTTCACGAGCCTCCACCCTCAACTCACGTCTGACATCCTAACATCTCAAATCTGCTCAATCTGTGTGCTTTCTGCATGAATCCAAATCAGCTGCATGGCCTTGTGTGTGTGTGTGTGTGTGTGTGTGTGCACAGACACAAAGGTTTTCTCTCAGCCTCAAGCAGGCCCCTTTCTTGGTTTGAAAGCCTTTCCGTGATTTTCCTTGAAAGTGTGTCCCTAAACTGTCAGTGCAGCCCTTTTTTTTTGGGTGCAAATGCAAATCTAGAGCTGCAATAGTGAGCTGATCCATCCATAAACAGAAGAAAATCATCTGCGGCAGCTTTGAAATGAGGCCACAAAGGTGCTCGAACAGGCCTCTGAAGTGTGAAGATGTCCTGCTTTAGATTGTTTTGCACGATAGCGAGCTGAATGTGATTTTGAAGCTGTTGTTTGGATGAAATAAGACTTTAGAGGATTGCATTGGGCTTTATACAGCCCTCCAAACTATTAATCAAAGAAAAATCAGTAATGACAGCCTCTAAAGGGTAATGGCCACAGGTTGGACTTTACCTATGGATATGAGCGACTGTTTCACTTGAGGGAGTTTTCAGGAGCTTGACAAATTAGACAAAAAGCCAGAAAAACCTACGTGTAACTTGATGTGGTTTTTTTTATCTTGATTTTTCCTTTAATCCTCTTATGACCCTTATCTTGGGAGCCTTTTTTTCCATGTTGGGGAGGTCTGTTTGGTACTGCTCACTGCACATGTGCCTTTTGGACTCTGCTCATAACTTGCACCCACTGCAGCCCAACATTTAAAGTTCAGAGCAGATACAACTGTTCGTTAATGTCTTCTGTAAACCAGCAGTAAGCCCACACCTCCTTTGTGTTTTTCTCAGTAGCGGCCCTTGGTCCCTTCACAGCTCTCGTTGCCCCTAAATCAAAGATAAATAATGAGCTTTCCCATGGAAGTGTGGGGAAGTGGGAGATTTTTTTTGAAGGGGTGTGGGTGATCTGCTGTTGCTAAATGTTAAGTGGTTGGTATTGTGCCTCAGCATGGGGCACAGGAAACATGGATGTGAACGCAAGAGCTCTTGGGCTGCGTGCTAAATGAAAATGTCACAGTGATAAAGAGCGTACCTTCTGTGCCTGGAAGTGTGTGTGGGTGAGAGAGAGAGAGAGAGTGTGTGTGTGTGTGTGTGTGTGTGTGTGTGTGTGTGTGTGTGTGCGCGTGTGTGAGAGATGGGTCGGAAGTGTACTTGGGAGGCACGCCGTAAATCCACACCGTGAGCTGCTCACACACTGACTTAGACACACTTGGATCTATTCCTAGAAGCAGGGCACTTTCCAGGAGTTTGCTATTTAACGGCGCTCCAGTAATGTGGAGTCACACATTTGGGATGTGGCAGATAAAATCCCCACCCGTGTAAATTTCTGCCCCTATTAAACGCAAATGTAAAACTCACACTGAATAAAATAAAACCAACTTCACCGGCCCTCTGGGCGCATATAGGCTGGCCCAGCGCTCGGAGGTGCTGGGAGACAGAGCGGCCTCTGTGAAGGGAAACGCAGACATCCCGACATGTAAAAAATCACCCGGGAGGCACGGAGGTGAATGACCAGGCCCTGATGCCTGAGCTATTGAATTCACTTCACGTAATGTAGCATGAATGAAGCCCTTAAAGGTATCAGTTTCCAGTCAATAAACAGGGGGGAATCGGACGCATGGTTCAGCTGGAGTTGAACATGTGGGACCAGTCACACACTCACACACACACACACAGTGCCCCGGTCATCCAGTCAGGATACTACTGTGTACATTAAACTCACTGTTCAACTTAACAAATCAAACCTCTTGCTGTATGTTAATGTCTTGGCAGGCCCCGGGTTCTTGCCGGTCACCCAAAACTAACCAAACAGAACTTTTTCCCCCAAATACAGTAGCGGTCAAAAAATGGTGTTTGACATTCACAATTTGTGTCCACTTTTGTTTCCAGTGAGTGACTGCCTGCGTGTAATCAAAACGGTTTGATTTCTTTCTTCTTCCGTGCAGCCGTGCCTGATGGCTCCTGCTGCTGGTGTGTCTGAGGCTTTGACGGCGGCTCTGTGTCGTGGGGCGTTTGGCGTCCGCGCCGTGCCAGGCGGCGTGTGTGGTCAACAGGCGACCGGGAGGCTGCTGGGGGCAGTGGAGCGGGGGGCTCGAGGGCCTGCAGGGTCGAGGCAGAAGCCCCCGTTTTGGTTCAATTCGGTATCTCGCCATGTATCTGTTCGCCCCTCGCGTCTGCTCGTCATCTCTGGCTGACCTTGAATAACTTCTACCTACACGGCATGTGCCTCTTTTTATATTTAGGCGTATTTCAATCGGCCCCCTACCCTCCCCCTCCCCCTCTCACACACTTACACCTCATCTTTCTCCCCTCCCTCCCCTTGTGGCCTAGGGGCATATGGTTTGGCTGGGCAAGAGATAAGAGAGATGTGTCAGCCTGTGGTACTGAACAAACACATCTTTCATTTCTCCTTTTCTTCCCTCCTCCTTTGACTCCTCTTCCCTGCCTCACTTCTCTCTCTCTCTCCTCTCCTTTCCTCTCCAAATCTACACACCTCTTTCGTCTCTTTGACGGCTGGGTACAATTAGGAGCAAAAAAAAAAAAAAAACCCTTTCGTCTTTTTCGCAGAAAGAGAGACGTTGTTATATTTGCGGGTGATGGAGAGGGGGAGAGAGGGGAGAGAATGGGCTTCAGATGCTCTCTAGGAGTGAAGACGAGGGTGGGGGGGGGAGGGGTGTGAGGGGGCTAAAGGAGAAGAGACAGATCTCCTGGTGCTGAATGAAAGGCCGTCTTTCCTCTCTTCCCTCCTCTGGTAGGGCACATCAGAGGCGTGCGCTGCTCGCTTTATGGAGGGAAAAGTGGTTTCCACTAAACTCTGCTTCCATTTATCTCTGGCTTGCTCGACCCGACTCTCAGCACACATGCACACACGCAGACGCTCACATTTGTACAGCACACACACGCTCATGCACATACTGTACGCAGGCTGGATTTGCTTTGATTCCTGATTGCTTTGGTTTCTGCGGTGGCTCGATCAGGTTACTGTTCAAACTACGTGCCAAGCCTGTGTGTGTGTGTGTGTGTGTGTCTGTGTCTGAGCCTCTCTGCGAGTGTGGAGAAGTGCGATGATGGTTCCACAGCCAGTGGTGGGAATAGCACAGTTTCAGCTGCTATTATTAGCTCCCTGTTCCTGATTCCTTGTCTCCCATCTGACACCGGCGTTTCATTATTATCTGGCACCGGTGCAGGAAAGGGCTACTCTATCGCAGCCGGCTATGCAGAGGACAGCCCCGCTTTCATTCCAACGAAGCTTTTTATAGGCTCCGCTACTCCCGCATACATTGTGTTACTTTGTCAGTGTGTCAAGGACTCGCGGTGTAATAGTTCCCCGAGCCAGGCGACACAGTTACTTAGTCTTTCATTGTGCACTCAGACGCTCGTGCCAGCGCGCAGTTGGCCGACGCGAACCTTGGCCGGTGAGCATTTCAAGGGCAACGATCCTAGCGGCGATCCTGGCGCTTCAATCATCCGAGCACAACCGCCGCTCCCCAGCATACAAATACAACACACACACACATTCGCGGGTAGCGCCTGGCCTGCGACCCCCCACCTGACTATCAGCCCCACAAAGTGTCTTCCATTACAGATAAGTGCAGCAGTGATATTGACAGGGTCACTGTGGAGCACAGCTGACTTGACCTTTTGAGGCTACGATCCATTCGAGCAGCCAGATGGTCGGAGAGGGAGAGGGTTTACTTCTAGTGGGCCCTTTAAAAGGCATTACTGTAAGCGAGCATTAGAAACATTGTGGAGGCTATTGGAAGGAAATGGACGTACAGATCATGGCAGTGAAAGATCTTTTGTTTGCTGCTTAAGGGGGGGTGGGCTCGGGGGGAGTATAAATAAACACAATTTCAAGGATTGTAGATGACGGTGGCACAACGTAGCAAATGAGGGCCAGAGGAATTTCCTTGTCAATCACTAATGTGTGTGTTTATGTTACAAAAGTGTGCATGTGCAGTTATGTACACAGATGTTTTGATTGCATGTGAGTCGTACGGCTCTGAGCAAAAATAAACGTCCAGTGGAAAGCACCTTCCACGGGCCGAGATCTCGCTGCAGCTCCTTGCTTTCCCTTGTGTTTTAATTTCTGACCCGAGACCAGGGAGATGTTGGTTTAGCGATGTTGTAGATGAGTCCCTCGAGCTCTCTGACGCCGACCTGGGACAGGAGCGCTGTGAGTTCAGCCATCCTGCGTGTGGCGGGATCTTTGTAGTCCTCAACTCTGACCTTGCGTCGTTGTGTAAGTTCAGAAGTTCAGGCTGTAGGAAATGAACTCCTCAAGTCACAAAGATTAGAGTTTTAGTTATTACATCTTTGAACTTTGTGGGTTTTTTTTTCTAATAAATCAATGAACAAACCACATCCAGAACATCAGATGATCTCTAAATATGTTTCTTCCTGGTAGGACATGTGGGTCTCTCACCCCCCTTTAACACAATCACACAAACACGCTCATTCAGAGGATGTGAGCTGTTGGCCACGGTTTCCCTTCGTCATTTCATCGGCCTTGATTTTGTGTGAATTTATGGGAAATAGTAGCAGGAATAACAGCAGGAGAGAGTCCGTGGGGAGCCGTATTTCCTCTTCCTGTTACAGTACCAAACTTTTATTGTTCCAGCAGAGGCAGAGGAGGTGGTGGTGATGGTGGTGTTGGGGCTGAGTTAAATCCCGGACCTGCTGGTCATGTCGCTCACGAGGTGCCGCAGCATGAGGATCTGATGCCGGCTAATGGGCTGAAACGGCTCACTGTAAATGTCACTGGCCTGCTGGGTGGTCATGTTTGTCAGGTGGGGTATAAACCCAACTGGTGCTGAAAAGATTTTGGGCCTGGTCCAGAAAGAAAAAAGTCCTTAGTTGGCCCTCTGGCTCCTCCTGGAAAGATGTTAAAAGACTGATCACAGAAAATGCATTTTCTCTAACTTCATGACAGATTTATGTAACTTTCTTAAAACTTTTTCAATGCAACTAAACTGCAATTTGGGTTGTGTCAGAACTTAGCAAACTGTTTTAAGGCAGAAAAGTGTCATTTTT
Source organism: Leiopotherapon unicolor (assembly GCA_036025355.1). NCBI lineage: Eukaryota > Metazoa > Chordata > Actinopteri > Centrarchiformes > Terapontidae > Leiopotherapon > Leiopotherapon unicolor. Next base: position 14,099 of record JAVQJZ010073133.1, read on the forward strand.
ATATGTCAGTCTTTTTCTCATTTTGTTGTTGTAGGACTTGAAAAGTCTTGATTGATTTTCCTAAAAAAAGCTCTTAAAAGTTCCATTTACAAAGGGGTAATTTCTTCTAGTTTTCTACTTGAAGTTCTAAAATGTTTTCTGTGTGATCTTATAAAAAATGGGCTGGAAATCCCCAGTGCTATTGTTTTTGTTTAAGGTCAAAGCAATATGTTGACCTTTAATTCATTATTTTTTGAATGATTCATCCATTCATCCATCCATTTTTAGGCTGCATATGCAGATCCAGGTCATGTTCAACAATTGATCTGTCATCTGTCATACTTTGGACAGTATGACTCCAAGCATCCATTGGTTTTTAAAAATGTCTTTAATAGTCTTGAATTTAACTCTGTGAACCCTTCAGAAAAAGTCAAACAAGCCTAGAAAAGAGACCTGCTGCTTAAATGCCACTTCAATGGGATGCCCGTCCTCGGCCTTTAGTCTTGTCTGTGTGGTCTGTTTTCATGCATATACTTCTCATTGCTTACCGTCGCATCAGTCTTATCTGTCGTCTGTCTTCGAGTCCCAATCTTATCAAAGCTTCTATACTCCCCTCCCAAATACCACGACCGACGGCCTGCATCAGAGGGTCAGAGTTCACCTGGTTCCGATCTGACTCTCGTGTGACCTTTTTTGATGTGGTTGACCACTCGCACAAAAGAGCCCCAGTGGCCGGTGGTCACTGAGGTTCTGGGCCATCCGTTAGCCACGGCAGGGGCAGATAGGGGAAAGGTTTCCGGGTCAGGGGTCAGTGAGATGCCACATGCTCGGTCGTCTGTCACATGGCTCGGCAGTGTCGGGTGACAGTGGATGGCTTCGAGAGCAGAGCCCATTCCCCCCCGCGGGGCCCCGCCACTTACGGGTGGACGCAGTTCAATCAGACTATCTGTTCCCCCCCAGTGAAGACGGCGTGTGACTTGGGGGACAATCCAAGTTAGACAGTGTGTTCATGCCATGTGGCCGTACAACAGCGCAATAAAAACCAGCCGCTCACACTGTAACTTGGCTTGGACGCTCCCTACTGAAAATAGCAGGGAATTAGTGTCACGGCCCAAAATATCCTTCAGTGTAGAATCTGATTTACAGTTTAGTTCTTTATTCACTTCTATTAATATCCTTAAAGAATTTTAAAGGAATTTGAACCGATGTCTTTTTTTTTCAAATCTTTTTTCCTGTATCTGTCTCTCACACACACACACACACACACACACACACACACACACACACACAAAGACAGACACATATAGAGTGGAGGTGACCCTGTCCAGACGGGATATAGGGCTCAGTTCCATGGCAAAGCGCCGGTGTTACTGCTGAGGAGGTGAAATGTGAGCCAGCTCACTGTCCTGGATCGATGGACTCGCCTCTACTGCTGTCCCAGGAGTCTGCTCGCTCTCTATCACTGTCACCACTCCCCGTCTCTGTCTCTTCCTCCCTCTCCACTCTCCTCTCTTCTCCTTTACTCCTACTGTGTTCGCCCCTTTCCTGCCCCTCCCTCTCTGTGCATCTGCAGTATTTCTCCCCCTGTGTTACCAAAGCAAATCTGTTTACATGTGTATGTATGACCTTATTCTGTCGTTTTATTCTCTCTCCACCCAAAATCTTGCCTTCCCTCCCTCTCTTCTTCTTTCCTCATACTTCTCTCTTATCTCTCCTCTGCTACTTTATTCCCAACGTCCGTCTTTCTCTTTTATCGATCCACTGCGGAAGCAACTGGTCTGTCTTCCTGCTGCTGAGGGGGAATGTGGCAGAGACGCTTTTTCATTCATATGGATTCAACTAGTGTGTGTGTGCGTGTGTGTGTGCGGTACATAATGACTGGTGCACATGAAGTTCACTGAGGAGGCATGCTGCAACACGTACTGTAAATCTTATTTGTGTGCGGGTCCATGTGAAAACGTGTGCATGTGCTGTATATCTTTGTGAGTGTGCATGTGGGATTACACGTTTTAGCTGGAGAGACGGGGTGAGGCTACTTTTTCTAAAAGAGCCATTTGAGGGTTAGTACATGTTTTAGGTTCAAGGTCAAAGTTTAATTTGAACTTGGTTCTCATTTGAGTGCTTTTATGAATAACATTAGTTTATTGCTGATATTTGGGATAAAAAAATATTCAAGTCAGATGGTCGCACAGGTTTAAAACAAGCCCCCAGGTAAGCTTATTAGGAAGAGGGAAAAAAGGGCAACAGTGCAGCTTTTTCCCTTGAAACTGTCTGTTGCAGACATCCATTAGAATTTACTGGTTCAACTTTGACCTGCCATACTTGTGCATGCACAAAGTTTTACTGTGCAATGAGAGTCTATGATCAATTATTGGTTTTACCTACAGAAGAAGATAAAAAAGTATTTTGACTGGTTGCATTTTTTTCCAAGCTTCTTACTACCTCACTACCTCATGATCAATATATATGATAAACTATCAAAACAAGATCAACGTAATTATTAACAGAATTATCTTTAAAGATTAAGTTTCAGTCAAGGTCAGATTATGGGTTACCAGTGACAGCCCTCAGAAGCACAGGAGCACAAATGTCTGTGTGTGTGTGTACTTCATTCCCTTCATTATCACTTGGGGAGCACTTTGCCCTGGCGCAGCCATGACTGCAACCCTGTGTTTTGAGTCCAATATATAAAAAAAAAAAAAAAAAAAAAAAAGGGAGAATTCCAGCCAGGAGGATTTTCCTGTAAACGTCCTCCTCTGGGTGAGAGCCATCAATCTGCCTCTGGCAGCGTTCCGCCCGGAAACAAGGATCACGTCCAGTCAAAACAGGCCAGTGTTTGGTTTCCACCGCAGAACACGGTTGGGCGCCAGTGGCAAGACCCTTACTGTGAGCTTGTGTGTGTGTGTGTGTGTGTGTGTGTGTGTGGGTAAGAAAAGAAAGGAGAACCTCTGGTCCTGTACGAGAAAGAGAGAGATATGCAGGTGAATAGCGAACCCCTTGTATCTAATTTGTTAATTTGTCCGGAAGTGAGGAAAACCTTGACAAGCCTGCTTTCTTAATGGACTGAAGCTTTCATCTCTCAGCAACGTAATTGCCCGCCATTGCCAGTTGCTCGGCCGCACGAACACACGGAGGATGCCTGGTCTTCTCAACACATGTTACTGTGCTTTGTAATGAGTTGAAAACTCCCATCTGTAGCTCACTCTCTGTTCTCCTTTCTTCTCTGGGTCAGAGAATATAAGCCATTAATCATCACCTGAGTGTGTGACAGCCAGCGTTTGATTGGAGGTTTGATCCCGGCCCTCTGACAGCTTTCTCTCTCTGGCTGGTGTTGCTGGAGGGGTAAAGGCCGGGTGGCGGAGGGGGGCGTGTAGGGGGGCTGAACACACATCACAGGAAGCATAATTGGCCGTGAGTGAGCGCTTACTGGATCAGCAGTGAGCTCCCTGACTGAGCGGTGTGTGTCAGCCGCCTTGGACCCCCTCCAAGCAGCCGGGGATATTTTTAATTTACCTCCGACATCAGGGCTCAGGAATGTCCACACCCCCCCCCACCTATAGATACCATACTCCACCGCCGCTCCCTCCTCTCCCTTTCATTCACTCCTGCTCTGCTTCCCATTATCTTTATTTGAAATGCAGATCTATATTGACTCATCAGAAACACATGTTGGCGACACACGTGCACATGTGCACATAGTACATACGTGGGCGCGTATGCACACAAATATACACAGGCGCATATGCATACAAATTCACTTACTTTCAGTTTGAAAGCCGATACGTGGGTTCACTGTAAAATAGGCCCAAGGTGCACTCCGGAAATACCTGGAGGTAGAGCCGAGATGCATGTTGTTTCATCCTGCGCCGCCAGGTCACCAGAGTTCAGTCTTTCTTCACAGGCATACCTTGTTGATTGATCTGGATCGGAACCAAGGAATGGTTCTGCCCTTAGGTACGGTAGATTGACTCGGTTACTAATGCTCGACCAGCTCAGCTCTGGTTGGACGCCTGCTGAAGGGGCCCCGCTGATCAGGCGCAGGCCTGCCCCGGCTTCTACCCCAGTCTTCAGTTTGACGACGACAACTGGATGTTGTAATGGCTCCTTTGGTTTTGTTTCTGCCACGTGACATTTTTTGGGCTCTCAACAAAGCAACAGTACCATGATGTAAACAGCTCAGTCTGGATCCCTACCAACGTGTTCTTGTAACAGGAAGCATTTCTCCCCCACTAATTATTCCCCTGGGAAACAAGGCTTCTAGGAACCAACTAGTTGCCCTCATGCATAAACATCCAACTCAACTTGCTGTTTAGATGCTGAAAGTTGCAGGAACTTCAGCTGGAATAGTTAGTGTACATGTTTGCTGTTTGGGGAAACATGATCATACGAGTGTTAATCTGACACTGTGTTGACAGGGCTGCCCTGTAAAAGGGAGGCTGAGAACATTTTGAGGATCAAAAGGTGAGGAAAGGCTTACATTTTCCCAGAATCCCACCACCAAGGTTACAGGGAGGTGAGCTTTGGCAGGGTTCACTGCCAAGGTCTGGTTGTGTGTGTGTGTGTGTGCCCTGCCTCTGTCTTTATGAACGTCCACCTGAGGAGAGGCTGTTTCCGCTGTCACGGTAAATTCCTGTGCAGATCTCACAGTGTCAACTCAGCAGCGGGCTGTCTTTGGGGTGGTCGCATTCAAGAGGCCCCCTGTTTCATAGCTCCTCAGGTCACCCCCCTGCCATGCCTGCCTAAAATAAAGAGCCTCTCTGTCTTTGTGCTCTGGAAACATCAGTGATATACTTCAGCCAAGTAGCTTGTGTTTCAACTGCCAACACGCATGTTGCTCATAACTCTTAATGGACACATCAATATGTTCAATTTAAAGATGCTGGATTTTTGTTGGTTGTATTGAACATGTCTTAAATATGATTAACTGTGCTGCAGTAGCCTAAAGGTTACAAAAGTGGGCTATTAGAGTACTCTAAGTCATGTCTACAATGCAAAAACGGTGATTTTATCTCTATTTAAGATGATTCAATTATATATTTTTTTAATCCTCGATAAGTAAAATAGTTTATTTTTTCATTATTAAATTTGTTTTCAGATCACCGATTTGTTGTTTGACAGTCGTTTGTATCTTGGTTTTCCTTCGCAGTGTACCATCAAGGTGCCCTTGAACAAGGCACTTTACCATCAGCTGCTCAGAGTCGCTCAAAGGCCAATAAATGAAGGCCAGTTGCGCTCCCCGTCGTCAATGCAAAGAGCTGTGGGACCTTTCACACGTGAACACAGGATGAGCTGTATTGTCACATAATTTCAGCGACAAGGCTCCTCAAGTACAAGTACAATTTCTTTGAATAGCGCGCTCCGGTTTGGAAGCATTGCGCATCAGATTAGAGACTGATAGCGATCCCCAGCCAATTAGGATTAAAGAACCATATAATTGGCGGTCTCCCTTTGTTGCCGCGTTCATTATCCTAATCATGTTGGGTGGAGGAGCCACCAACATTGCATATGTGTGAAATAAGTGTTTTATTGTTTCTGTGAACTGGACTGTGGAGGGGGATTGAATGTGGATGTGCGATGAGGGAGTGGGGGAGGTGGGGTGGCGGAGGAGTAGAGGGAGGAGGAGGAGGGGAGGGTGGGTGCGTGCTGTTATCTAATATGTGCTCGGGCTGATTTTTCCACCTGCAGTTGTAACAAAGCCAGGCGAGTCAAAGGAGGGAGGGGCCTACGCAAATTAATTTCCCATCGCTTGTTTTCTTTGTCTTTAACCCCTTCTGTTTCTCATTCATGTGTACTGCACTTCCTCTTGCCCTCCAATCCCCCCCTTGCATCCCTTTGCTCTTCCAGCTCTCACCTCTTTCTCTCCATCCCTGCCTCCCTCTCCCCTTCCTTGCTTTCCCCCCCCTCACCCTCTTTGTCCTATATGTCGGTGCGTGCAGTAATGCTATAGATACATGATGTCACTCTGGCGGTTGCACTCATTACTGTAATAGCCTGGCGCACTCTGCTCGGGGAGGGGAGGCCAGACGGATTTTCCTGCTGTAGTCTGCATAGGTAGTGGATCATCTCCCTTTGTCTGTCGCTCTCTCTCTCTCTCCCTCTCTCTCTCTCTCTCTCTCTCTCTCTCACCCCCCAACTCTCTTTGTGCCTTTGTCTTGCAGCCTACCTTTCTTTGTTGCCCCGTTTCTGCCTTTGTCTTTTGTTTCTTTTGTTTTCACTGTCGCATTTCTTCAGCCGTTCCTCTTTTTTTCTTTTTTTTTTTCCTCACCCCCCCCTCTTCCTCCCCACCACCTTGGTCTCTTAATCCCTCCACACCTTGGCACAGACGCATCTCTCCCCTCTTCCTGTCTCTCACAGCGTTTAGTTGAGTGATGGAGCCTGCTCTTTGCCATAGAGTGCGCTACTAAAGATGACCCTGTGGTCTGATGTGCAGGATGTCTTCCACCGCTAGGAGCCCCTCTGGGAAGTGTCAGTACCACTCTGTGATGGGGTGTGTGAGTGTGTGTGTGTGTGTGTATGCGTGAATGTGTTCCCTCATGCCTGTGTGTTTCACTGGTAATGTAATGTAAATATCAATCGCCGCAGAGGAGAAAATGGAAGATCAAAGCCGATGGGATGCGGGAGAGTGGACTGCTGAGTCTAAATGTGTTGGCCTGCAATATCGGTGATGAGGCTGAAGTGTTTAGAGACGGGAGAGAATCCTAAGGGGCCCTGATCCCTCGAATATGAAGTTAATAGATGCAGCTGATGAAAGCATTAGTGTGGCTGCCGTGTGTGAGTGGCCATGTGCTTCTGGCACTTTCGGGACTGTAACGCGGATTCTCATGCATCTGCAAAGTTTTCCCGTGTTATAGGAGAAGGGAGGGAGGCAATTGAGAAGAAAAATGCGAGTCGAGCCCCTCAACTCTCAACGGGGCAATGAGAGATGATGGGTGGTGACAATACACCCTTCAACAAAAAATGTGCTTCCTCTCTGTCGGCCCTCCACCTCTTGTCCTCGGGCCCCCTCACAGCTGTCTCTGCCACGGGGCCCTGGCTTGAGAACGTTCGGAGCCTCTGGGACCCCACCAAGCCGCCCTCCCCAAACGGAGAGCTGTCACCCTGGGCTGCCTCAACCATTGAGCCCCTCTGCTGGGCCTCTGACCGGGACCCACGGGAAAGCATAGGGAAACTGTAGAAGTCTTTTCGTATGATGTGGCCTGTAGAGCAGTCTTGAAATAAACCGAGTGTGACAACAGCAAATTACAGCCAACGAAGGGCACGGAGGCTTGAGGGGAAGCTATCACACAGTGGACAGCACAATGACTATTACAAAGCTACTGTCCTGCTGCATTAGCTGTGTCTAATTTTTATTTTGCCCGCTCTCCATCTCTCAGTCTCCTGGTTGCTCTTCCCGGCGCTGCTGTCATTGTGGGTGTCATGCCAAATGAAGCTAGAGGATGTCAGTTAACAAGACATGTGGGAAAAATGTCAATTATTGATCTTGTGTATGAATGAATTTTTTTGTACTTCACGTGAGCCCTTCCAATCCGAAATTCTGGATTAAGGTTTTTGCATCGCTCACGCCACGCTGAGAAAATTGTTTGTCTGCTATTGATCACGGCCAGGCATAGTCAATCCCTGTAGTCTCGCTTCCGCAGTAAAGACGAATAAGTAATTTGAGCGTTATAGGAGAGCTGGCTGAGGAGAAGTCTGGCCCCGTCTGCTGCTGCACGACGTATTGATCCTGTGTACCAGTCAAGCATGAGCGTTGTTTCTGGCAGATTACCGTCGATGATGCCAGTTGCTTGTAATCCCAGCGTCTTGGCAGAGGTGCAGAGCGGCCTTGGGTGGTCGCCGTGACAGCGCACCAAGGGTTATGTAACCCCCGCTGACTGAGTTGTGATTGGAGACTGATAAGGGCATGTGATCCCTGCAGAGGAATTAACGCACGGCTCACTTCATCCCTGATCCTGCTTCCACTCAACATAAAGCAAATTACTACTAACAATCTTCAGGCAGCAGCGGCAGCCTGGACTTCTAGTGCAACACGGACAATGCCATTGTTCTCCAGCTCCCTCCCTCCCTTACTCCCCCAACAAATTATAAGTACCCCACTGGGCTCGAAGAAGCCTGTCGGCCTCAATTCCACGAAACTTTACACATCTAAACCGTCTTCTAAGACGGCCGTGAAAAGAAAAATGTTTCTCTTTTTTTGTCTTTACCCTTTTGTCCTCACAGTCCTTGATTGTCTTCTAATTGATGGTGCTTTGAGGTTCATATTCATCATTGATTTTCCCATGCTCCTGATGGGCTGTGCGCTGATTGGACAGACAGGCCTCTGGGAAGGTGCTGACACAAACAAACACCAAGCCAACTTGACACCGACGTAAGAAGTAACAAGGTTTGAAGGCTGAAAACAAACAGACTCAAATTCCAGAGCACTAAGGTCCGTATATTGTGCACAGAAAAAATTGACATTTTTTAATGTAATGTTTGTGGCTCTATATCAAAGAACTACAAAAAAGGTATTTGCCTATAGAAAAGTAAAGAATGTCATAGAAATGAAGAAAGCCCGTGTGCCACTCTCTATATGGTGAAGGTCACCTCAGCATTCAGTGTTGTCTGAGAGAGCAGGTGTGTGTGCAAGGGAGGGCAGGTTTGCGGGCGGTAAAGAGCAAAGTGGAGTGGAGATAGAAATGAAGAGTAAGCACAAACAAAGGCAAAGCAGACAGGAGTGCATGAGCTCCGGGGTCAGGGCGAATTAATTTCCCATGCATCAACTTCGAAATTGAAATTGCGCCTGACGAAACCCCAGCTTTAATGATCTATCGAAACGCCTGAATGTTCACTTTTTGAATTTCAAAGAGCGCACATGAGAGCGTGTTCCTCTGAGCGTCTGAGAGAGAACAGAACTGTCACGGAGGAAGCCGGAGTCAAAGTGCCGTCGCCCCTCGTGACCTCTTCAGCGTAACATTCAGCCTCCATCAGTGTCTTCTTCAGCATTGTGTAACACCACACTAGCAGCCCTGGCTTGCCCTTGATTGTCATCTCCATCACTCCTTTTAAAAATGGATATTGAGTGGGAAGGTGCAACAGAGGAACACGTTAATCTTGCCACTTCAGCACAGCCTTTAAATGATGTGAGCCAGCCCGTCTGGGTCACCTTGTATTTTCCTTACAGACCTTCTGCACGCGATGCATTGTCCCCCTTTGAACTCACATTGAGCGCCAGGCAACAATGCAGATTTGAATGGATTTGCCTCGCAGTTGACTATTTGCATATCTATTTAACTAAAGATGTTCTCATCATATTTCATCGATTAACGTATCTCGGAGCCATGCTCAACGAGATTAATTAAAGCCATTTATCTGGTAAAGGTCCTCGCTGTGCCTCAGGACATCACCATTTGTCTTTGTGATGATTACTGTTTGGGGCAGAAAGGGAAAGCTCGCTAGTCTTCTCTGGAATGCCATCTTAAGAAAGGAGTCACCACTTTTGGAGACAAAGGAGCTGTGGAGAAAAAAAAAAACAGGTCTGCATGTATGTGTTGGAGCGATTTAAGGCGCCACGGCGGATGACATTCTGTACATCATCTCACCGAGTGCACTATCCTCACTGAACCTCCTGTTGTTCACATCGCTTCCCTCCCCCTCTCTCCCTCCCTTCCCGTCTTTCTCTTGCATAATAGCTGTTGTGGCCGTGAGCTAGTAGCAGGAGCAATGAGCTCACAGCAGCTCACCCCGCCCACCCAGTGCCGGCTGGGTTCAGTCGTTACTGAAAAGCTGCCAGTATTTCATCATCCTCTCTGTCTCCCCTCAATGACCCCCGCTGCAGCTATACCCCCAGTCGCCTCAGGGTGGCAGCGCAGCCATGTGTTTTTTTTTCCCCCTCAGCCCAGACACATTGTTCTCTTTGATTCTCTCTGTGTGTGTGTGTCTGTGTGTGTGTGTGTGTGTGTGTGTGTGTGTGTGTGTGTGTGTGTGTGTGTGTGTCTAACGGCTGGCAGGAACACCAACCGCCTGCAGTCTGCAACGCTCACTCTCTCTTCTCTCTTCTCTCTCTCTCTCTCTCTCTCTCTCTCTACAACAGTCTGGCACTGGCTAACACCAATAGACACAAGGGAAAGAGAGAGAAGGAGGGAGGAGAAGGAGAGAGACTGCGGAAAAAAGGAAACAAAAAGGAGGGAGGGAGAGTTTAATGCAGAGAGGAGGAGGTAATGTATGGAATGATGAAGTAAGTGAGAGAGATGGAGAGAGACACAATAGGATGCTCTGGGACCTTGTGAGGGATTTAGGAGAAGAATTTATGAAAAGGAAAGGGACTGGGGAGAGGAGAGACAAAGAAGGAGACAAATATAGAAAAACAGACAAGAGGCTGATATGAAGACAGATGAGGTGAGAATACAATGGGAAGGGAACAAGAGAGAAGAGCAGAGGAAGGCAGAGAAAGTAAAAGGAGACTGTGATGAGCTCCAAATTGAGTGGTTCATATTTATATATCTGTGCAGAGCGCATCAATCTACCAACCTGACAGCAGCTGGCTGTGGACAGCATGGTGTGTGCAATGGGTTGTAAAAACACACCGTCATGTGCACATATATGCTTTTTACATACTGAGCGTGTGTGTTCAGAAGAAGAGCCAAATGCTGCTCTTGGCCAGGGTAGGATGATGGCAGCGCATGTTGTAATAAGCGTAAAGGGGGCATAAGTGGACGTGTGAGGAGGAAGGAGAGCGGCTCTTAAGTCAGCACCTGTCGCGTGCTGGCCCGGGGGAGTATTATGTGTGTGTGTGTGTGTGTGGTGGGGGGACTTAGGGGAGGAGAAGGAGGGGAAGAGTAAGAGGAAAAAGTGCTGGAATGCAGCCCAATCCCTCGGGGTTACCCCCCTCCAATGTCGCCCACAATCCCCCAAATGATACCTCATCTCTCTTATATAACGCTATGATCCTCGCACTTGCCACAAAGGCGGGCAGGAGAGGAAGACACTGACAGATGGCCGCACGAATATGCACGTGCACACTGCGCAGGGCGGAAAGGTGCTGGATGTATTGTTCGCAGGATGGAAGATGTTGGCCGATGTCCAGAGGAGGATTATATCACTTCCCCGTTGCTTTCGACTTCAATGCAGGGAAATCTAGTTGAGCCCCAACTGTGCCAGCGCTTCCCCTTCCTCTCGCTGGCACCTCTGCACCGCCAGCTGCACATCAGCTCGGGGATTCAGGCTGGTTAGTAATAGAATATTTTTACGTCCCAGGGAGTTCCTTGCTGAGCACACGTGCTCTTTCTCATCATCGTCGTGTTCTTCCGCCTCCATACAGCGCTCGCAAGGCTCTTGGGAGCTTTGACTGGTGGTCACTGAACCCAAGCACGGTGCTCAAGTACACCTCGAAGACTGGTAATGAGGAGAAAGTGTGATTTAATTCACCTGAGCTTCATTTTCTTGTACTTTTAACTCAGCGTTGTTAAACTTTTAATGAATGTTCCCGTTCATATATCATTTTTATACTCTGGAAGTGCTGGGTAATGTCCTGGAGCTGTAATGGCAATAAAAGCATTTGATCCCAAAATGATACATATCATTTTCAGACATTTGCCCCTTAAAGACTCAAGGATCCCCAATAAAAAGCGTTAAAGTGAGCTGTCTGGACGTTTTCACTGCGCCGTGACCCCACTGTCACGACCTTTGACCCGCAGAGTGTACGCACAATGGGGAGCAATGAAACACCAGGGATATGGTAAAGTAGTGGAACTCCCCAAGGTCAATGACTTTATGGGCCCGAAAGAGGGAGAAAGAAAGAAGGATGAAAAATGGGAAATGGCAAAAAGATGAGAGGAAAAGGAAGTGGGAGCAAAGGTGGTGTAATTTTATCACACACTGGCATATGAACACACACCCACAGCCACTTTAACACACACACAATAGCCTACTTTCCTATTGTTTTGGCCGAAGCGGCAGAGTTGAGATCCCCAAAGTAATTATGAAATTTAATTACAATTCCTTGGGGAGGCGTATGGAAATGAGTTCCCATGTTTCTGTTCCACCAGGCAGAGAGAAGCACAGAGCGGCAGTGAAATCGGGTTGCCGGAAACACCCAGCATCGTCATGACAGCTGAGGCATTACACGACGGGGCTGACATTGAACATGCGATGAAAGCACCCTGTCACCTGTGACAGTGGTGACAAGGTCTCTCACACTTCCAGTTTGTCTACCCTGAAATAGTCGCGGTGTGACGTTCTTTCCTCCCCCCACCGACTTCAAACACGCGCCTGTGCCTGCGCTTGCATTTGATCCGATAATGTGGAAGAGGGCAGAAGTCGTGCTGAAGACTGAATCAAATTAAACACAGTGTAGATTACAGCCTGTCTGATTGACGGAGATTCTTATGATGTGAAATCCGCTGGGGGTCGGAAATAGAAAACACTCAGACTGAACTGCGGTCAACAAGCCATTAATCCTGCCCTGGCAAACACACAGATGTGCAGCGAACAACACAATCCAATCACGTCTCCGAGCCATGGAATGCGGTCAGATGCCATAACAATATACGACATCAAAGCCTGTACGGTTGTAAGCTCCGAGGGGTTGAATAACCCCTCAGATTAGTGCTGTAAGTCATGGCAGCCACCCCTGCTCAGGGACCCAGACGTCATAAATGTCCCCAGACACTGAGAGCCAGTGTGGGGCTTGGCCTCGCTGACCCCTGGGTGGACGTCTCTGGGTGGTTAGATTTTGAGTGATCCAGCTCCCGAGGTTAGTCTTTGTTTATGTCACGCTGAGTGTTTTAAAGTGCACCGGGGCTTTGTTTTAGATGCTGATTTCTGTGACTCCAAGGCCTGGGAGGAGCTGTGTGAACAGGAGCAGCTGTTTTGTGCTTGATGGGGTGGGGGTGCACCCGTGGGTCGACCTCATCTACCAGTGCCCGTGACCTTAAAGAGCGGAGATGTCCTTGAGTATTACTAATTTAAAACAATGGATGTAAGTCTTTTTCTCCCCCTCAATTATCATTGATTTATGTAAATACTGCCCCAGATGAGGCGTCCGTACTCAGACTCAGACAAACCTAGAACTAATCCCATGTAATTACAGTTCTTCAGTTGTATCTTTGTTTTATTCCGGTTTCTCCAGTGTGATCTGTCATATAAATCAGAAAATTAAAAGGTAAAGAAAAGGCACTTTTGAATGTTGCCAACATTGAGTGGATAATGTTTTCCTATTCATTTGATTTTGCCTTTAACCTAGCGCGCATACTCTTGCATGTGGAATCAAGTCTGTCTGTCTTTATTGGTATTTTTGTTTTTATTTATGTAGCTTTTTGTAATTAGGAATAAACATCAATGTTTGTGCAGTGGAAGTAATCCCACATGTGGATCTTCATCAAATTCTAATCGTTTGAACAGGCCTGGTTGGCAGAGCGCCTGTTTCATGAAAGTCTCTTCATAGGCTTTTTTGGGCAGCGGCTTAAAGACAGACAGACAAACAAAAAAAAAAAAGCCATTTGGCAGAGTGCTGGGCTACATTTAAGTGCATTTTTCTAATGTTTACATTGATCACTGCCGCTCATATAAAGGCTGGTTTGTGTCATCCTGGCAGCTGCTCTCTGTGAACTGGTCCCGTCCAACCCAGACAGGACGTCCGTGCTCCTCTGCTGTTAGCAACAGGTGTATGTTTTAACTGAGGGACCACCCTATGGGGGAAAATGCACTCACAGAGAATACGTGCACACACACACACACACACGTATAGACACACAAAAGAGGGCTCAGAGTAAAGTGCAGGCCAGTGAGTGGAGTTGCTGAATGAAGCAGGTTTAGATGAAAGAACTTCTTTTTGACATCAGTGGGCCGCTGAGCCTCTGCTGGCAGCCACAGGCCGGGTTTATGCCAACAGGGCAGATGCTGAGGCTCGGCCACCTGATATGGAAGGAGAAGTCTGAAAAGAGAGAGAGGAGAGAAAAGAGAGGTGAGAAGACAATAGTGGATGGGACTGAAGGGAAACAGTCATGCTCAGGCCATAAAGAACGTCAGTAAGATGTGTGTTATGTGTCGTTTCTACACGGGTCTTATGTTTTTTTTCCTCCTTCACCCTGACTCTCTCTCTTGGGCACACACACACACACAGGAATTGCCTCACATTAGTTTAATCCTACCCATGAGCATGGGCGTCATGGTTATGCTCCCAGGCAGGGGGTGACTTATGTTGTGTGCTTCTAATCATATTACAGTCAGCCGTAAGCTGATGTTCTTGGCATGGTCCCTGCCGATATGCATGTTAGACTCAACCCTCTGCACTGCGCCACCACTGCTCTGCACTGGAATGATGCTGGGAGAAACGCTGAGGATTTCTGAATGGGTTTTCTGTACACAACTGTTGGGCTGGTAGTGCTGTTAGTTCCTGGTAGTTTATTGATATGTTCAAATTCCATGTTTTCGGACAATGTGTTAAGTGACATGGGGCTGCAAACGTTAGGCTGAAATTTTTTTATCCATGATTCTTTTTGCAGTAGTTTCACCTTTCACAGCTGACGGACTGTGACTTCACCGATTTGGCCAAGAGCAGAGAGTAATCCCATCCTATCAGGCCTATCAGTTTTCACGAATATGACAATCAGAGTGGACTTGAAGCAGGAAGTTTTGTAGGAATCTTTTTCAAAAACTTTTCATACATTTAAACCAGTGGTACTTTAGTTTGATAACAGTTGTCCTGGCCTCTCCTGGACTCCCTGCTCCTGAGGTAAGGTGTTTTGATTACCCACCAACCACTGGGGCAAAGCTGGACATCCTGTACTTTGCTGACCATTCAACCACAGCAGCTGTGTAGGGCAGAAACTAACCATTGTTTTTTAAAAAGTCACTTATTAATTTTCTGTCCAATAGATGAATCTCCAGTCTTCATGCAAACAGAGTATCAGTATTTTACATGGAAACTTTTCAATGTGTCAGAATGTGTTAAAATGTTACTGACATTAAATTAAGATATAAATAGATACGTACAAGATGGAGAGTTGAACAACAGCAAGATATACAGCACATGCACATTGCGAGAGAAACACAACTAAATCTTTTGTATGCTATTTGTTACAGTGCATTTTATGGTAAGATGCTAAAAACACTTGGCACAACCTTCATGTTTTGCAGAGAGGAATGATGCCCTCAAACTGTCTCCTCTCCAGCGCTCAGTGTCACACAACGTTAAATTACAAAGAACAACACTCAGATTGATGTCTTGGACAAAGCCATTGCTGTTGAGTCTGTTACTGGTCCAGTTAATCTTCATTGTTCCTCAGCTGCAGTAGAAATGCAAACATAGATGCACCAAAGGAACTTCCCCACTGAGTTCCTGATTTTAGTTCGGGCCACTGTAAGCTCGTCAGTTATAATCGTTGGATGATGTGGGAAAATGTGAGCAGTGAAAGTGAAGTGAGGTCGTCTCCTGCTGTCCGTGGCCTCCAGGGACTTTTTCAGGCACTTAATCTCAAGGCGATGCAGAAGTGCTCCTCAACGGTTGGCCGCTATGTTTGCCCAAGAAACCCTTCCTTGGATAAACATTTGTGCAAGTAACAAAAAGGAGAACTGATTCACACGTGTCCATCCTGTATGAGGATTGTGATTGGTGGTTTATTAGACCAGCCATTGAGCAATTACAGAGCAGCTAAAATGAAGAGCAGATAGATAAACTACAAACAAGTCTTTAATCACATTTAAAGAGCAGGAAAGGAAGGCCTGTGTTGACTTAGCGGCACATAGAGATCCCCTTGTTTGCTGCTCCTTAAGTGAAGTGGAACATGCCAGTTAAACTCTATCAGATGGCCTGAGTGTTTTCTAACGTTCAGCAGAAGTCTCTCATCTGTTTCGTACCCCACACAGTTGCATAGGCGTAATGCGTGCGTCCACATGCGTGCACACAATGGTGCCGATATCATCATCTCGACCTACACAGTCTCTTTGATGGTCTCCACGCGTCCTGTGCATGATCTTCCGAGGGAGGGATCGAGGATGAGGCTTTCTGCAAGTCACAAAGACCCGCGGAGTTGTTGCGGCGAGGCTTTCCCAGGAGCCAGGCTGATTCACCGCTCCCATCGCTGTGCACACAAGGCATCAATCATCATCACCACCACCTGACAAAGAGAGGAACATGCACGCGGGAAATCGGCCGCAACGGCAACGGATGTAGCGCGCTCTGCGGCAACATGCGCTCGGGAGGGGGGGGCACCGGTAGCCGAGCGCACGCGGCGAACTCGCGGCCCCACAACTCGTCCTCCATGACATCACAGCACCATATGAGCCTGACTGACAGGCAGTCTGTTTGTTTTCCTCTTCAAGACCAAGTCCATTTCCTGTGCTCCCTTTGTTTTAGACCTTAGATTTTAAAAAAGAAAAAAAAGATCTCTTTTAAATTCTGTGTTTACATTGTGTGAGCGCTTTGAGGGAAAGCACAAAGCCGCCACACAGTGGGTGGATTATAAACTTGGACTGAGTTTCAAACAGACTGAATTTATAAACACAGAATTCCCCCCACACTCAACTCGCGGGTCCCAGCCTGCTAGCATATTACTGTGGATCAAACACAGGCGAGCAATATCCTTGCACTTTGATGCATTTCTGTGTGTGTGTGTGTGTGTGCGCGTCTGCGCTTGCATTACGTTTAGACCTACTCATGTGTCTCTTAGTTTGCTTTCACACATCCGAATTGGCACACCAGGTAATTTTTCATTTTTTATTTTGCCAGTCCATCCAATATTCATCATGACACCTCAGTGTATGTGCGAGTGTGTGTCGGCATTCCTGGCGCGATGGCATCCTTCGCAGCACCTTGGCGGGGTGGTCGCCGGCTGCCATGTTGTACCGAGGCACGCGAGGGAGGACGACCTGGGATCTCCGTGTCCTATCGAAGAACCACAAGTGCCTGAATACCCATTATGTGCCAGCTGTTCAGAATGAGGAGTAATTGCACTGTTGGCAAGGATCCACATGGGCCCCAGCGCTGTGGCCCCCCAGCCCACCCCACCCTTCCCCGGGCACGCTGCCAAGCCTTCCCGCATACTGCCTCCCTGACCCGTCCTACCACCACCACCTAATGGCACCCTACCCCACACCCAGGCCCACCCCTACGCCTCAGCACCCGACCCACATCATCCCCCAAACTCTTCCACCCATTACCACCAGCCCTCTGTTCCACATTCCTAGGGGGGCACTGGTTAAATCTAATCCCATAATAAGACACTCAGCTGTCCAGGAAAAGAAAGAGAACTTTCCTCTGGTAAACTCTAGACTTCCTTTTTTCTTTTTCCCCTCCCTTCTTTTCACCCCAAGTGGAGGCAAGATGACACTTTGGGCCCCCTTGGCCAGTTGCCTTTGTCTTTCCTCTGGCTTGATTTATCCTTTCTTCCTTTCTCTTGCTCCCTCATTCCCTCTGTTTTTTCTTCCTTTTTTCTTTCTCTTTTTTTTGTCAGTGGTATAAGATTGCCTCTGTGTTGGGTCCAGGGTCCCTGAACAGACACATGGGAGGGCCACGTTTGCTGAAGGGCCACATGGCTCTGTTGTGCAAGACTGAACACACGCACACACACATTCATTTTTTATGCTCCCAACACAGATGCAAGCAATTTATACATTACATTGCCAAGTCCTTTAACATACTGCAATTCGCTTGGCAAATGACATAGTTGAGACATCATTATCTGGAGTTAAAAAATGTGGATTTCATAGGAATGTGTACCTTTAACCTAAATTTAAATAGCTGTTTTATATTGACACAATGAGGAAAAAAGATTGCCAAATTACTGCTTCCTCACTTTGCATTAGACTGCGGTCACTGCAGTCAAAGCAGATTTATGCTTCCAAGTGAAGCGGGCGCTCAGGAAAACTGAACAACTTGTGTGACAGTGGTGATAACACCATTAGCTAATCAATGATAAGTGGAAGTCCCTTCTTCCACAGCAGAATGGACAGATTATTTTGTATTCCTTGATAATGATATTGTGGTAAAAGTTGGTCTTCAAAGGTGTTTGCTGAATCACATTGATAATTGTCATGAAGAACATCTGGTAGCTGGGGCCGGGTATGAAACCTCGGTATTTTGCCGTTGTCTGTCGAAATGTATCTGTACCACAGAAACAGTTGAAATCAGTTTAATCAGGCGTTTATTTATTTAAATGATAATTTAGCTATTTTGATTTCTGTTTTATATAAGCAAATCTATCAAAATTTGAAAAATTTACAATAAATGAAACAATATATTGTTTTGGTAGCAATACTGAAAGTCACATATTGCACCAGCACACATTAAGATAAAACCTTAGTGGTTGCCTTCAGGAAATTAGCAACACGAAGTTAGAAAAGGATCTGTTTGTTTGTTTTGTTTTTTTTTTTTGATATCCTGAAATAATTTATTAATTTCTTGAAATGTTCCACAATCATATGCACTGCATCAGGTGCACTCGCTGACCTCTCCGGTTTCATGCATAGATTCACAGCAGCAAGTGAAATGAGATGATGTGTTTACATGACTGGATGAAACGTCTGAATGAGTTAATCAGGTTACATTGATTATTAGTTAATGTGATTAAATAGATTAGACTTGGGTGTTCACATGAAGATTTCCGAGCATTATCGCAATCTGATTGTAATTGAATTATTGTGCATTTACTGCAAATGCTGAATGTTGTTGGGAGGAGTTTCCACTGAGGGCTCCCTGAATGGCTCCTGCCTGTATCAGATTGAAACATGACTTTCTTCTCAACAGACGTGGCTCTGTGT
Organism: Leiopotherapon unicolor; assembly: GCA_036025355.1. Classification (NCBI taxonomy): domain Eukaryota; kingdom Metazoa; phylum Chordata; class Actinopteri; order Centrarchiformes; family Terapontidae; genus Leiopotherapon; species Leiopotherapon unicolor. The sequence continues at coordinate 32,813 of JAVQJZ010073133.1, forward strand.
TTGTAGGTATTAGGTCAGTGTATGAAGAGGGACGCTACTTAAGGCTGTAGTGTGTGCACATGTGTGTGTTTGTATGTGTGTGGCTGTGTAAGGAGTGCGTTTCCAGGGTTCAGCGCGTCTGTGTGGAAATCACTAAACTGGGTTATCAGGTTTAGGAGCCTGGGAAACTGGAACAGACTGAGATACACAGAGGACAGATAAAGACAAAGGGGGTACCGAAAGGGAGAGAGCGGAGGAAAAAGAAATGTTAGCCATGAACTCTATTATTCATTTTTAGGGTTAGGGGGATAAACGACCACAGTGATTTCTGATTTCTGTAATCCACTGGGTCAAAAACAAGCTATCTGCATTATGTTTCTCAAGTTTGCCACTACGTCACTTTTTTTTTTTTCAGTTTTTTGATCGTGAACTCTGTGCCTTCGTCTCTCCAGCTGCTATAATCAGCTCACATGCCTTTCTTTCTTTCTCTCTTTCTCTGTCTCCGATGCTGTGTTTACACTGCCTGTTTATTTCTCTGAAATGAAGAATGATTTAAAGCGAGGGGGAGGGTAACGTTGCTTGTGGTCATTGGTGGGGAAAAAACAAAACAACAGATGGACTGTGTAGTGTCTTTAACCCAGATTCTACCTCTCTAATCCTGTCTTCACTGCAAGAATGCCCATGTTGCATGCCGGACCTGACCCGCCAAGTGACCATTCGGATTTGAGACCTGGCTGAGCCGGGGATAAAAAAAAAAGTGGCTAAACGAGTGTTGTGTCTAACTCTTGGAGGACACTGGGGTCGCATGTTTGACGGAGAGCAGTCAAGGTCACTGATTACTCTGCGATCACGGGGGAGATGTTGTTTTTATGTTAAACAACCATCGCTGCCGTTAGGAAACCTTACTGTGAGTTGAAAATATGTAAAATCCTCGCCTGGATAAGCCTCGGGCAAAATATCGCATGACTCATTGAGGGGGAAAGCAGTTGGGGGTTGATGGCTAGACAGTCAGCTGTCAGGGGCTTGAGAGGGGTGATGGGGCAGCCGTCCGTCAGCTGATTTAGCGTGGGGGGTGCTGGGGGTGGGGCGCATCAGTCAGCTGATAGGGTTAGGAAAGGGTGGGGTTTCTTTTTTTGCTGGCGTAACATCATTAGTCCACCTTATGAAACAAGGTCATTAGAAGGATTACTAAACCAAGCCCTTTCGCCCACCCCTCTCCTCCCCAGTTGGCTACCCACAACCACATACATAGTCACCACTTCTGATTTTTGTCCTTAATTCAGGAGTATACTATGCCTTTAGAGTTCATGTCCGGTTGTCCTTACATCAACCGTCTTCTCCCCCCTTGACCTCTGACCCTGTGTCTCCAACATCATGCTTCCCCAATATGCTTAATTTCATCCCTTGCCCCACACACACACACATATTCCATCTTTGCGTCCAGCCCCCTCCTTCACCACCACCGTTAGACGACCTCGGCTGGTCAAGGGCAGAGAGAAAATGTCGGGGATTTCTAGGTCAGGTCAGAGGTCTTGTCGGTTGCAAGGCACTGCTCTGTAAATTAGTTGATTGGAAATCCCTAATTACACGCCTCTAATCTGTCTCGGAGTGCCAGTCTCCAGCTTAGTTGTCGCGCCAGCTGCCTTGAGCGTAGGAGAGAATGAGAAGGAAGAGATGAGTGAGCGTTTATTTATTTATTTATTTTTTTAGGAGTTCAGTGGAGATCTAAAGGTTGAGGTTGAATATTTGGCCCCATACCAAATATTTCGGTATCAGAATAAACTGAAGCGTGAACTTTTTACTTTGGGTTGTCTTTTGTGTGAGCTAACAAGACCTGAGATGATTTAGTTTATCTTTTGATTGTGTTATGCAGTCTTAAACATTGAACACTTGCCAGAGACACATTAGTCTCAGCATGGGTTGCCGAGTTACTTCCATAACACCGTTGACTCCCTGAGGATGGCTTAATGATATTATTGGTGTAAGCGCACAATTAGTCGTGTGAAATTACCTGTCCCGTATTGAGTTTTTCCCCACTTGACAGCATCACAGCAGCCCAGTATTTATCCTTCTAGACAGTCAATGATGGCTGGTCAGCTATTCTGTTGATTCTACTTGGGATCAATACAATCCCAGGGCTGACGCTGCAGAACGCCAGCCAGACAAGGATCAATGAGTCTGTAATGGGATCAGAACCAGCCATTGCTTTAGAGACTCCAGGGTTACAGGTCTCACGCAAGGGTATGATCTGACCAAATCGGCTCATGTTGGAGGTGTCAAGCTTTTCAGGGCTTAAAAGGTTCAAAGGGAATGAGAGTCATCATGTGCTAATTTTAGAGGTCTGGATTTTTTTTTCGATGAAACAAAGTTTTGTCTCCTTCAGACATGCCGGACCATAAGGTGGAAGAAAAGACAGAAGAGCGAAAGTAAACTAAAGCTCAACAGGGACTTGTTGAGGCATCATAACCTTAATTTCCTCCGCCCCCGTCAGTTAATGATGCGTTAAACACAAAGCTTTACTGGGAGCGGTGTTGATGCCCGACTGGGTAATCAATGAGATGGTCCAGTGTGTCATTCTTTGATGAGGGGTGGGACAGGAGGGGAGGTCCGTGTCCATGGAATTGAGCCATGACAGGGGTCACGGCCAAATGATCTACCGGGCCGGGCAGGAGAGGCCAGCTGAATCAGCAGGGGGTTACGACCAGTAGGATGTGGGGTCAAGAGTCAAAGCCTCGTCCAGTGACCTCTGTTCCAAATACAGCGGTAAACTGTGTCCTTCATTAGCGGAGTCTTAACAGTGACCTATTATGGCAATGACCATCAAGGACTGGATGTGACAGCAGCAGGGTGTCCGCCTGCGTTGATCTGAAATGTATTAGCATCATTAATTTATCATTTATTATTAAGGATTTGCTGTTTTTTATACTATTGTAATCAGATTATTTATGTGCTCAGACTGTTTATCCTGACAACAGTACACTGCAGTCAGGTCAGTTTTATTTATAGAGCCAAATATCACAGCTTTGCCTAAAGGTGCTTTTCAATCTGTACAGCATACAACACCCTCATTCACCCTGATTCAGATAAGAAAGAAACTCCCTGAAGAAACCCCTTCAGTGTCATGCTGGGTTCTGGGAAATTGTGGTGGGCATTTTGTACTGTTTTTATACTGTTCACTGACATTCTTTTAATCAATGAATGCATTCATCGAAAGAATATTGACAGAAAAAAAATGTTACAGAACCTTCTAATAATGTATATTTTTAGCATTTTTTCAACCTTTCAGTATGTTTGCAATGATGATAAATGTGCTGTATGTCTTCATGCAGCAGTTAACAGATGGTCGGTTTGGAGATGGTGGTACAGTTAGTTAATCAATTTGGTGATTGTCAGAACAACAGCTAACAGCTGAGTGGTCTGTTAAGTTGTTCATCAAGCAGGAAAGCCAAACGTCCTCTGGATCAAGCTTCTCTAATGTGAACACTTTTTAGTTCTTGGATTGGTGATGATGGTGGAGGGAAAAAACAAATTGAAGTAAACAGTCTGGGCTGTGGAAAATTGTGATGGATAGTTTTGATACGTCCCTATACCACTCTATTTTGTACTAAATGATTAATCAATTAATTTAAAAAGTAATCAGCAGCTGAATCAGTGATAAAACAAATTGTAGTAATTGTAGTAGACTGTATTTGTATGTTTTGTGTTTGATAAAGCAGCATGTGAATCAGCCATGCTTTGATGTGGTTTTTCTATTGTCAGCAACTCAATGTTTGTTCTCTTTTCATGAGTAATTGTTGCTCTGTAAAACACTGCGTAATGGACCAAGTGTTGTTAAAACTGCTTTAAAAATTTATGACTTGACTTCATCTGATAAAAATCTGTGAATAATGAAAGAGAGGGCAGGCCACGTTCACGCAGAAATCCTTCAGCACCAAATAAACAGAGGACTTTTCTCTGACTGTGTGTGGGGAAACATTTGATGTAAGCCGATGACAGTAATTAAATCAAGCACCTGAATACCTGCTCGGCTCAGAGACTCTGCGCTGTCAATGCAGAGCTCTGTCTCTCTCTCAATCTGTCATTACTTCTCTTTGCTTTTCCTTTCTTCTCGGCTCTGTTTTAACATGTCTCCTCTCAAACGCGGTTAATGAAATGTGATGTATAGAAATCGCCAGGATGCCTCAGTACGAAGTGAATTGTGGCCTTGAGGCTTCACCGCCTCACTCGTTTTGCCGAGCCTGAAGCACAGATTTTTTTTTCCACTGGTGAATGAACCCGAATCGGAAACGCGGTGAGACGGGCAGAGGGGGAGACGAGTCGAACCAGAAAGGCTGCAGGGGGAAAAAAACGCAGTAGAGGGAGAGAAAGAGTGACAGGAAGGGGTGGAAAAAAAAAGGCGAATGAGTGAGAAACAGAGGGAGTGTGGGCGTTTTTATTGGTGTCATGAGAGGAGAAATCAATAAAAGAGGTGAAAAAAGCCTCTGGGTTTTAAGAGCCCCATCACCGCGGCAATTAAAGGGGCCTTCAAAGAGTCGGTCTAATCAGCGGTTAAATAAAGATAGGAGCAGGCGGTGCTTTGGATGGCCCCGCTCCTGTAATCTAACACCTTCTGCCCTGCACTCAGTGGCCCCTTGAACTCGCTGTGTGTGCGTGTGTGTCTGTGTGGACACATACTTGCGTGTTTATGTGTCTTTTCTCCACTCACACACATGTTAGTGTACAGAGTGGCCGGACGCGTTTCTGACAGCTTGTATGTGGTTAACAGAGTCTTAAAAGGCAGATTAGCCAGTTTATGCTTCCTCTCTGTGTCCTTCTCTGTCAGTCTCTCGAATCTGACCTCTGTCTAAACCAAAGTGAGACAAAGCAGATATGTATGCTCAGCTTATATATTGCAGTCATAGCGAGGCAGTCTACCCTCTGTACCCGTGACCCTTCCGCTTACCTGCCGTCTTATCTGCCGCGCCATAGACTCATTCGTCATGTGCGCAGGTTCTCACCGTGATAAGGTGCTGGCCGGTGAGTCAATACACCAGCCTTGGGTCTGTCTTCGCGAGCCTCTCCCTGCTCAAAGAGGCACTGTGTAGACAGAGCAGATACCAGGCTGAGCAATGAGTTTGCTCTAGGCACACAGAGGGCAAGATAGACAGGTGAAACAGGCCCTTTGCACAATGACGCTGCATGTCATTCTGCAGTGTTAAAGTTTACAGGTCGGGTTGCTTCACGCCGTGTGGAGTTGTGTTTATGGATGTCAAGCGTTTTAAGTCGGCTCCATTTAGATTCCGCTGTGCATCTTTTCAACGATCCTCACACTTGTCAACCGTCTGGTTAATGGGCCGCCTGGAAGCCAGTGTCTCTGACTGGCCGAAGGCTTTTTGTCTCACTAACGCCACCTCAGACAGCACTGATTTTGCATTGCAGTCCTATGGAATTGTGAGTTCGAAGCATCAGAAGAGTCTTATTTTATTCCACACATTCTCCTTCCTTGCCAAAGCCTATCCACCTATATTACACGCAATGCAGCTCCATCACTGACAGTTCAGTCGGAGATTCGAGTGTGTTATTCCTGTACAGAGGTCCGGTAAGCTCACTTCTTTATAACCCCAGCGGGTGTTTGCTTTCCACGGGTTTTTTCTCTCTTCATTCGAATGACTATAACAGGATTACTGTAGCTATTGATCGCACGCCTGTAGTCTCCTATGCAGTAATGAGACGAGGCAAACCTTCGCATCATGAACACAAAGCATTGTGGGGGAATGTAATTCAAGTGCAACACAACCTTCTGTTGAAGGACACATACTGTACACATATAGTATGTGCTGCAGTAATGGTATCTGTGGGTGGAATATAATGCTCAGATTCCATACTTTTCCATGTTTTAATATATTACATACATATTTTATTTACATTTCATAACTACTCATCTTATCTTCAGAATATGGTTTTGTATCTTTGTATTTATAGATTTAGTTACATACAAATGTAAGACGGTAGATTTCAATAAGAGGATTTGATCAAATGTAACTGAGCACATACACACACACACACACACACACACTAAGCCATCCTGCTGTACACACCTGTGGTTTTGTTCTTCTGATACTTGCGCTCTGTCATTCTGATGTTCCCCAAATCCTTCTTCCCTCCTCCCCATTAACCCCTGACACCTTGCCCCTCCTGGCACATCCCCATGGTTAAGCCGGCATTATCAGCAGGCTCATTAGGACAGCATTAGTGTCAGAGATGGACACAGTGATAGGGCTCCACAGCTGGATCAGGGAAGCCAGAGAAGACCCCAAGCCGTTTTTTTTTATCTTCTTCCCAGCCTCTCCATCGCTTCATGCTATTGTTTAGGGATGCCTCAGTTCTGACACCAAGGGTCAGAGGTCACTCGTCCACAGGAGCCATCCCGCTCCTACTCCCCAATGCACTGTCACTCTGATTCACCACTCACACGGGCCCCTGTCACTCGGCCCCGACACAGCCGTCACTCACACTCACATGCATGTGAATATGTAGAGCTGTGCTCGCAGGCAGGGGCATACTTTTGTGGCTGGCGGCTCCTCACAGGCCCTCGCCTACTTAGAAATCACAGAACTTGAGATGATGTGCAAAAACCTCCGACTGTATCTGAGGCTTTTCTTTAACAAGCACAGTGACCCAGTATTTACTGGAGACGTGATCTTATGTGACAAATAGTCAGGTTCAGCGTTTAGGTGTGTGAGTCAGTAGGTCATAATATTGTCAATAAATATCAGATTACTTGTTTTGTTTTCACTTTACTTAACATTGATACAAAAAATATCCAGGTGATCCCTCCATGCTTTTGATAGATTTGGAAGCGTTTGATAATTTTGCCTGCAATTTAGCAAGTATTTGTGTGAATTACGGTGATGTAATGTTCCTTCAGGTCACGATATACATCCTATGCAAACAGTGCCAAGTCAGGTAGTACTGTGCTGTGTATGTGGGGATGTAGAACGTAAGAGTGTGGATGCCAGGTAGATGGAGAGATGTGTAACGTACTTGGCTTTTCATGTGTGAGACTGGACTTTGTACCACCATAACACAGTAG